>JAODXP020000033.1:32815078-32818521 GCA_027497455.2 Sardinella longiceps
CCAGTATCAAGTCAAGTTCAAGACAAGTCCTATTGATCTGAGTCAAATCCAAGTCGAGTCTTCAACAGCTATAATACTAGTCAAGTCACTTTATTTATAGAGCAAATTTAAATAACAACAGAGGTTCACCCAAAGTACTTCAAAGGCATAACTAATATTGAACTAATACAGCCTAGCTAGGCAACTACGGTATAGCTCAGAGGCACAGATTACAGCAGAAATAAATACATAAAAGACCAAATAAAACAGTAAATATCATAACACAAGAGCAACTAAAAAGCACTGCAAAGTTAAAAAAAAATCTACTGTAGTGTATACATACTGAAAGATATATGGGCAATTCCACGAAAAAGTAAACCTCACCTTAAAAATTTAAGTCTCTCCTACATGGACATACAAATTCTTTCAGAAAACTTCCAATACAAAAAAGTATTGTCTCAATGTAAATATTCAACTGAGCAAGTTTCGAAAGGATATCTGTTCGTTAAATTTTTTACCCTATTCAGCTATAATGTAAGTCTATGGAGGGGCTTATAATGGGCATAAGTGGGTGATAACACACACAAAGCTGCAATGCTATCAGTTATTTTTTATTGTTGTATTACTATTTCTGTCGTTACAGGTTAAAATCCACCGTTCATAATTGTTTTGTATCGTTGCTGAGGGTTTTTCCATGCGTCACGTCCATAACGTCACATCCATAACGCAATTTCTCCCAATGAAAACCAACTTTTTTTACATTTACATTTGAAATTAAGTTTTTCACTGTCTTTACTGAGGTGTCCTGTTTGGTAGGAATGCAGTAATATTTACATTTCTCTAAAAATTTCACACACTTCACAGCAAAAACTACGCTTTCTCAAAAGTTTGTCCGTTTTTCGTCACGTCCATAACGCAAATTGAATGGCTCATATTCTTATAATGTAAATCATGATATAATTTTTTTCTGTTTGCCTATATTCAGCCATGGAGTTTGCATAAGAATATGAACAAAATTGTGACATACTGCTAAGTTTACGGAGGTTATGTGGCATTTTGTTCATCAATAATGCATGAAAATGTCACGTCCATAATGCTGGAATTGCCCATATACATGCTGAAAGATCTACTGCATATATTTGCAAACTGTGTACATTACAGTAGATCTAACAAACGCACAAATATTGATTGTCTGATCGTTGACAGGACCAGCATGACATAATTGGGAGGAAGTGGCCATGACATAATTAAATCCCCTATATTCTACCTACACACACTCTTCATTCAACCTCTTCCCCTCTGAGACGAGTTACAGACCACTGCACACAAAAACAAAACAGCCTCTTTCCCACTGCCATCTCTCTCCTGAACTTGGCCATTCACCCACTTCTCCAAGACTCCAATCCATTGCATAATAGTTCATCATTACCTCCGCCAAAGAGGTTATGATTTCGGTCGCGTTGGTTTGTCTGTTTGTCTGTTTAGTTGTTTGTCTGTTTGTCAGCAGGATATAGTTATGAATGGATTTTGATAAAAATTTGGGGAGTTGTTGGAAATTTTGGTGGTGATCCGATTCACGATCCGGCTTACTAAACAATGTACAGGATCAGATTTTTCAGACCATCAAGAACTTAGGCACTAAGGCCAGTATTCTCCCAGGTGCTCAAGTCCAAAAAAGTGCTTAGCCCCATGTGTTTCAGCCTTCACTAAGCACTTTTTTGATTTAAGCACCTGTGAAAATACTGGCCTAAGTGCATTACAATGGCTTTCCTCAAGTGAATAAGGACTGACTGCCTGATACACACACACACACACACACACACACACACACACACACACACACACACACACACACACACACACACACAGATAGTCTGCACATCCTCCAACAAGGCGCTGAACTCTTGACCTTCTCCTGACCCAGCCTCTCCTGTTCTAGCTACACTAGTTGGTTGTTGATTCCAATGATAATGTTCATCTGACAATCAAGAGCTTAGGCTGTAAGGGCATTACAATGGCTTTCATCCAGAGAATGAGGATTGACTGCCTGATGCACAACACAGACCCCCCCCCCCCCTCCTTTCATTGGCAGGAGGAAGAGTGAGAAAATTTGGTGACCCAATAGAAAACTCTCAGCTTACTTAACAGAGCTATGGAAAATGGAACTGCAGTTGTTTACAGTACAGTAAATGGAAAACTCTTTATACCCTTCATGGCCATTGTCATCTCATAGCTCAATCCTTAAAAGTCACCAAGAGTGTCACCAAGAGACATTTAACCATGAAAAAGAATTTGTAAGGATCAAATAGCTAAACAGCAGCTAAATCTACTATATGGAACGAAAAGCTAATCAGCCACTAATGATAACCAACAGAGACAGTCTCTGTTATAGGACTCAATCTATGTTGTATCTATTTTTCTCATTCTTTTCCCTACTGACAGAGCAGAATTGCTATTGGTTGAAATGCACTGTTCCGTTACACTGACTATCTGTGACTTAACTAGATATTTTTCCTCCAAAATAAAGGAGAAAAAAGCTGCAACCAAACATCGTTTACACGAAAGATACACTCACCTCAACTCAAGCTAATCAGCCACTATTGATAACCAACAGAGACACTCTCTGTTCTAGGACTATTTTTCTCATATTTTTCCTTCTAATGAGAAAAAAAGCTGCAACCAAACAGCGTTTACACAAAAGATACACTCACCTCAACTCAAGCTAATCAGCCACTATTGATAACCAACAGAGACACTCTCTGTTCTAGGACTATTTTTCTCATATTTTTCCTTCTAATGAGAAAAAAAGCTGCAACCAAACAGCGTTTACACAAAAGATACACTCACCTCAACTCAACAATATAGCGACTATTGTACACTTACTTAACTAATGCACCACCATGTTATATAATCCAATGAAGCCTATTGGTATTGCGTTACATAAAGGAAAAATCTGGAAAGAAAATGTAGCAATCCCGAGACTGTAGGCTAAAGATGAAACCTGAGTGTACAGTATGTATCTGTGACAGAGTACCATCACTAAGGTTGAGTATGCGCTCTGACTGCCATGCCAACAAGCCTGTCTCTTTGGTGTTGCGGTCAAGTTGCACGTTTAGCAAGGAGCCCTGGATTCGAGACCTGTTCTCACCCTTCGCCACAGTATCCCATTCAGTTGACTGCCTGTGCATCATTCGGTCCACAATGTTATTTTGCTCTTTTGACTATGACCAATGAGAGCAATTAACAAGCTGATTCAAACAACTTTTAGCCCGCCCAATGACTCTCTACACAGATGGAGTACTGTGATTGGTCACCACCACCAAGGGTTCAGGCACTGAGATTCCCTATGGCTGATCGCTAGACATACTGGCTAAGCAAAACAATTTGTTACCGCTGTAGGGTACATCTAAGATTTCTATTCTAACTGAGAGCACTTGGTGACCTTGCCCCTCGCCCAACAGAGC
>JAODXP020000033.1:32818621-32828621 GCA_027497455.2 Sardinella longiceps
TCATGGACGTCACTAGGATCAAGAGTCAAGGGGGGCTTAGCCCCAGAGGGGTATAGTAGTGATGCGCGCGCATAGCGCGCGCCGAAAATTTTGCCAACTATTTATTACTTGAAGGACATTTATCAGAATATCTCATATCTTAGGCTATTTTTATTAACACAATTAGTCTAAATCAATTCATCAGACTGGTTTGTGAAGAGAAATGTTTGCAAATATCTCCACCAATGACTGGTGTAAATGAGTGTAGGCTCTGGTGTAGGCTCTTCTATTCTAAATATAGCTGCATATTTATTTCAGTCTAATGCACTGTAACAACTAGCTTAGTTCATATCCTAGGGGAATCTGACGATACAGTCAAATGTGAAAGTTTCTCAAACATTTATTCTGCAAAATGAGCATAAAATAGCTACTAAAATATATGCTAGGCTATAGCAAATAAATATGTCCATCAATGCATGTGGGACAAACTAATCTGGCATAGACTACAGGCTAAATTATATTTCATAGTTCTATCTTTTGGAGAATATGTTGCTTAGAAATTTGCTGGATCAGACTATAGCCTACCAAACTTCAGATAAGACTATTTTTCCTGCTCAATTTGAAGCATAGTTCATCATCAGTTGCAACAAGAAAAAAATGCTCTCAGTGGATGCAGGCAGAGCTGGAGAGTTCAAGAAATTTCACATGTGGCTACTTAAAGTTGACTTTCTCGTGGACCGTTTATCAAAGCAATTAGTGACTGGTACCATTGGAAAGCTTGGAGCTTACTGAATCCGATGGTGTCCGGAGATCGCGTATCTGACGTTAACTCCGCGAGCAATATAACCGCTAAGAATTGATGTAATTTACATACAATGAAAATCATCTGCCCAGCATCAGGGGGGCTTGGGGGAATTTTAGGGGGGCTTGAGCCCCCCCAAAATGGACCTAACAACGTCCATGGGTGTCCTGTTATTTGAAAATAGCGGACACCCTTTCGACCAATCACAAAGCAGTATTCCATTCTACCAGATGATATGCAGTAGTGGTCAAATCTTGATGTCACCACAAGCCTTAATCCCTCAAAATCGTAAATGGAATTAATTGACTTCCTAATTGGTTGATTAATATTTAATTATAAGTCGTTAAGTGTCCAGGGCTTAGGGTCTAGAGAGGGCGTTTGAATTCAGCCAATGCTTTCATACCAGCCCGTAGGCGCTGAGTGAAGACCAGTATCACTGTTTGCCCAATGTGACTCATATGAATGCTCTTTAAGCTTGTTTTTCTCCTCTAGCAATGAGTGATACAGACATCAGCCATAGAGTCAGGGGAAAGTGGTTAACAACGATAATGTCCAACACTGACAGTATATATTGTAGTATTGCAAGTTTATTTTTATATGTGTACGAGTAGAATACTTGAACATGTATTTTGCTCCACACCTGTGCCCTCAAATTCAACAAATCCCCTGAATTGTACTCAGGTCTGGTCTCCTCAAAGGACCTGATGGACATTTTTCAGGTATTGAGAAATGACTCTTGCTGGAGGTGTTCGTATTCAAAATGATTGGATAAGCCATTGACTGATAACTTGTAGTATTGTTGCATTGCATTCACAAATATTAAATGGAATTGTGTCATAAGTCTTGGCTAGGCTTAGTCAGACAGGTCTCAAGTGGTTTAAATTTAGTTGATTTTGACTCACTGTTGGCACCACTTCAGGTTCTTCCCAAAGTGACCCGCTGTAGAAGGAAATAAGAGTGTTCATAGGTGGGGCACGACAGAGGAGAGAGTGTGTATTTTTTTATTTATTCTTTTAAAGATATTTTTGGGCTTTTTTTGCCTATAATCAGATAGGACAGTGTAGAGTTGGACAGGAAGTAAGTGGGACAGAGGGATAGGGTGGGATCGGGAAAAGACCTTGGGTTGGAATCGAAACCGGGTCCCCGGAGTAATGGTATGACGCTCTAGCCCACGGAGCTACGGCGCCCCCAGAGTGTGTATTTTATTATGCCTAGCTTTATTGATGCCTTCCTTTGTTAAGACCTTAAAGTCAGAACAAAACAGCCACACACACTGTCACATGGCCTACATTCATATAAATATAAAATAATCAGGTCAGTGTGCAGAAATACTGTTTTGTCATTGTTATTATTTTACTTGGGTGGTTGAGGGCAAATGAGGCTTTGAAAATACTCCACCTTAAAGCTGTACTTAAAGTAAACCCAATCAATTATACAACTAGTCCTTGCTATGGCTATCTACTGTATATAAGTGGATAGGTTGACTAGCCTTCACTGTGAATAGCTATACAGGTGGATAGGGTTATTAACTCTCACTGTGACCAACTATGCAAGTGGGTAAGTTGACTGGCCTCATTGTGACTACCTACAGGTGGTTACTACCTGAAACTTGCATTTAAGAAGAAAAGCCTCTTAAGTCTCATATGTCTGAGAGAAAAAAAATGTATATCAAGCCATTCCTACCCTTGTACATGCCTGGAATATGGAACATTTATTATGCATAGCCTATTCACAGTATGATTAAACTGTTAATTGCAAAACGTGTGAGATTACTAGCATATAGGATGTCCTATAAATGTCCTTAGATGTGTGAAGATGTTCATGAGAAATTGACAGTGTAGATTTACACACTCGCACACTAATTAAAGACAACAGAAGAGGTAAATAATCTAGGGGTGAAAATAAATACAACATAGCTAATTGGATTAATCTTACAGTAACGTTCCGTTAACATTCATGCGTTTTTTTTTTTGTTTTGTTTTGTTTTTTTGCTTTTTTTTTAAACACCGCAGTTCCTTGTCGTGTCTGTGGATTGGCATGTGTTTAGGAGCATCGAAATTGGCAACAGGAGGCTTCAAGGTGACGTTGTTTGTGGCTGTGTCACTGGAGTCACTTGCTTTTCTCTGCCGCCTGCATTAGCTAATTAGCTTTTTCCCAGCAACAATAGGCACACCGCATGATGCTGGAGGGCCTTTTATAAAGCTTTATGGGAGTGAGTGAGTGAGTCAGTGACTGAGAGAGAGAGAGAGAGAAAGAGAGAAAGAAAGACTGAAAGAGGAAGAAAGACTGTATTATTGGGTTGAATGACAGTAGGGAGGTCAGCCAGGTAGACGGCGGGGAAAATACTCACACATAATATTCTGATATACTACAGTGACATTTACAGAGTATCACATCTACTGAGACCTGAACCCATTATATGTTTTATGTGTTCATGTGGAGCCATGGACTATGGTGACTTTTTGTATATATAGAAAATATTATAAGGTACAGAAAATATGACAATAAATACAACACATAACAAAAGGGAAAAGCATTTATGATTTGATATGTACATATGTACATATGTACTGCATCATATCACATGTTCAGTGCATTCATCTATTGCATTCATGTGGAGCCAGGCACTATGGGGACTTTTTGTGTACAGTATATAGAACATATTATAATGTACAGAAAATATGTCATTAAATACAACACATAACAAAAGGGAAAAGCATCTATGATTTGATATGTACATACTGTATGCACTGTACATATGTACTGCATCATCTCACATGTTCAGTATGCATTCATCTATTGCATTCATCTATCTTACAGATATTCACTTGTTTTTGTGTATATAGAAAATATTACAATGTGCAGAGAGTATGACATTATATACAACACATAATAAAAGGGAAATGCATGTATGATTTGATATGTACATATGTATTGCATCATCTCACATGTTCAGTATGCATTCATCTATTGCATTCATCTGTCTTACAGATATTCACTTGTACGCTGTTGGACTACAGTCCATTTAGAGTGGTTTGGAGTGTCCTGTTGTTAGTGCTAATTGCTAGAGGGGAAATTGTCCGTGTTTGATGCTCCGCAGTCATTATGTCTGGGACTGAATGAGCCCTCCATTAGCGCGCTAATAAAACTGCTCACGCCGGCCTTAAGTAAACTCCCTTTATTTAACCAGTTAACACTTAGTTATCAATAGGTTTGCTGTTTGCCTGTAATATTGGGAAGTTCATTACAAACCCTGACTTAATTTGAGAAATTTCAATTTTCCAATATAAAGTAACTGGTGGAAGCTTTATTAATGGGAAAAAAAAACTCTGCAGTTCATCGGCTTGGAATTGTTTCGGAGCAACAAATAATCAAAACTGCATGATCACAAGGCTCATATACAATACATTTGGGTATTTCTTCTCAAACTCACAATATTGGCCTTTAAAAAGAAAAAGAAAAAACGGAAAAATGTTTGTGGTATTTAGCAGACACTTTAGCAGACACAAAGCATTTTGTCTGTTTGTCTGATGGACGTCCCAAGAGTGAGCTGGCTGTAGCGTCCAACAGCTCATTAAAGGCACTTTGTTGCCTTTAATGAGCTGTTTAGAAACCGTGATCACCATGCCTGTCAGGCGCGTTCCTGACCACTCCTGAATACAGACTCACTCCTATGGTCCAGACTGAATGTAAATGTCTCTCGTCGCTTAGTCACCAGTGACATTTTAATGTGAGCGTACATTGGCTTCCAAAAATAAGCAAACAAATAAATAAATAAATATTCAAGGACAGCATCTCCTTTTACACATGAGTGTATGCTGGCTTAATAGTAATACTAGAAAAGACCTCCGCCAAGACAATGTGCTCACAGACGGTGTTCTGGATCACCAATTGCTACCAAAATCAAAGCAGTTCTTACTGGTCCCAATACACATTGTCTGAAAATTTCATCCAAATCTACGCAGTACTTTTCGAGTTATCTTGTTCACAGACAGACAGACGGACTGACACACACACACACACACACACACACTCACACGAAAAAATAACCTCCTTGGCAGAGGTAACAATAATGAAATTTCTTCAAATGCGGCACACACACACACACACACACACACACACACACACACACACACACACACACACAAAAACATAACCTCCTTGGCAGAGGTAATAATAATGGCATTTCTTCATCTGCAGCACCTGTTGCATGTCCTCAACCCTCTGTAGGAACCCTACACTCCACCCTACACAAGGCCCAAGGGAGCATCTTATAGGCTTTGGCAGGCATAATGTTCAGACAGGCGTCATAAAAACTCAGACAATCTTAATGAATGAACTGGAACTGACTGTTCTGTAATTTCCACTTTGCCTTGGGTTTGATCTCTCTCACACAAACACAAACACACACCCACGTCCTCCCTCTCTATCTCTCTCTAACATATGCACACACACACACACACACACACACACACACACACACATCCTCTCTCTATCTCTCTCTGACATACACACACACACACACACACACACACACACACACACACACACACAAACAAACAAAACACTTGAGTAGAGAAGAGACTGTCCCCAAAAGTGACACATTTCCACTTTTTGTAATTTCCCCACCTTAAGCCACAGGTCCTTAATATGGTGCAAGCCTCTTTTTTTATTTATTATTATTTCCCTGCTGCACTCGAAGACCGCGGAGCAGAAATGGGTCTAAATTTATAAAGTGGCCACAAAATGGATGTGCACATCATCTCCAGTGAAGCACGATTCATCCTGGAGGAGAGCTAATTTACTCAGGCCCTCTCTCCATCACACACACACACATACACACACACACACACATACACACACACACACACACACACACACACACACACACACACACACACACACACACACACACACACATAGACACACACACACACACACACACACACACACACACACACACACACATACAGACACACACACACACACAAACACACACACACGCACACACATACATACACACACACACACACACTCATACACACACACACGCACACACAAACACACATACATACACACACACACACACTCATACACACACACACACGCACACACACACACGCATTACAGACACAAGCACACACACAAACACACACACACACGCATTACAGACACAAGCGCACACACACACACACCCACACACAAACAACCACAAACATACAACCACACACACACACACGTACCCACAAACACTCATGCACACAAATAAGCTGCAAACACAACTACACACATACCTTGCAAACACACAAAGTATTTACACACACACACACACACACACACACACACACACACACACACTTGCATACACAGGCACACACACATACTGTATGCTGCGAACACACTTACAAGCATACAAATACAAACACACACACACACACACACACACACACACACACACACAACCACACACACACACACACACACAAATGCAATCGATGACTGCATCTGCACTGTCGCTGAGGGAGGAAATCCGGCAGCTCCTGTGAAACAGTCTGTGTTTAGACTAATTTCCCTGTGCCGCCTGGCCTGGGTGTGTTTGGGGGTTCTAATGCACCGTGAGACTGAGGGAATGGAATGGAATAGAATAGAATGGGGGAGTGGAATGGAACTCAGGCCTTCTGATGTGGTAAAGGGAAAGCCGTTAGCCACATGAGTTGATTGAATTTGCTGGTGTTAGTTGTGCAAGTGTGCACACAGTCAAATACACACACACACACACACACACACACACACACACACACACACACACACACACACACACACACACACACACACACACACACACACACACAAAGAGCATAAAGCACTGAGCACAATCACCTGTAGACAATCTTTTCTCTCTCTCTCTCTCTCTCTCTCTCTCCCTCTCTCTCTCTCTCTCATCTAAATCTAGAATAGGAAATCCTCGTTATGAAGTCCATCTCTATGTTTGTGTGTGTGTGTGTGTGTGTGTGAGTGTGAGTGTGTAGCATATACACACACACATAAACAAATACAGATACACTAACATAAAGGGTTGTATGGGAAGTGCTTTCAGGGCAGCAGTTACTCATGTGAAATGTGCTACAGAAATAGAACTCCTGATTGAATGTTATAGCAGATTGTGGATATTTGGATTGTGTGTGTGTGTGTGTGTGTGTGCGTGTTGGTGCGTGTGTGTGTGTGTGCATGCTTGCGTATGTACACATTGTCTGTGTGTACGCTCAATCTGTTAGAGTTCCGACGCTACGCTAGTTAAGTTTAACATAATCAATGCATCGACATTTAATTCAGGTTGATTCATCAAAACCTAAGGACAACATGAACACAGTTTTGCTACATATTGGAAATCATTCATTCAGTTAAGTGTCTCTCTGTGTTCTAGCAGCCATTGGGTGGGCACATAGATCATTTGCTCTAGGTGGAGTCGTTTGTCATAAAAATGTACCCATATTGTTGCATACTCAAAATTCACGACTTGTTTCGCTTTTCTAACAGCCTAGTGTTTGATTTGATGGGATTTGGATTGTCCCAGGCACTATCCTTGCTTGGATGAAGCCTCCCAATATAGAATGACAGAGTGGCTTCCACAACTTTTTCAATTTCAATTCAATTTATTTTGTAGAGTGCTCAAATACAATACATTGTCTCACGGTGCTTTTCAGACAGTATGGGGAGTACCCCATACAAAGTGACAAAGCATAAGAATGAGTGAGAATGATGTTTTTCTTTTCTCAGTTTGCTGAATGCTTAGGTTAAGCTCACACCATACATGTATGTTTACTTGCTGTGCAGCACACGACTGCAGGCTATGTGCTATACATGTTTAAGGGATGTTCTGCTCAGTGCGTACACACAGCAAATGTTTATGTGTTATGTCATGTTCCACTAATGGTGTCCATGAATTTCATTTGAGGTAAACAGGTCTGCATTGATAGCCTAGAAGTCTAGACATACCTTAGTGGTAGCAAATTGATTTGCTTAGCGAGTACAGTACGTCTATCCATCAGCCATAGAGAGCTGTGTTATTCAACCATCGTCGGTGGTTGACGTCGGGGACTAATCACAGTGCTCTATGTGGGCAGGGACTCATGGGACGGGATTAGCGTTGTTTGAATCGACTTGTTTGTTGCTCTGATTGGTCGTAGCTAGAGCTGTGGTCGTAGCAGCATGCTATTGGGAGCAGAGGCAGTTTGAAAGACGGGTTCTTGAGCCATGTTGTATCAGTTGTGGTTAGACGATACAGTAACACTTTATTTCGATACAGTAACACTTTATTTCTTTATTTTATCCTACAAAACAAATTATTTATAAAGCGAAGGGAGATTTTCCTTGCCTCTGTTCCTCATGGATGGTTCCCGTAACTGTCTGTAAAGCGCCGCAAGACAATGCACTGTGTTTGAGCGCTCTACAAATAAAATTGAATTGAATTGAATATTTGAAGGTACTGTGATAGGACTAACATGACATAACTTCTGACATACTAACCCTAACCCTAACCATGACAAATACCGGGTGACCCTTAATGACTGAAGTCATGACAGGTGTATAAAGTTTATGACAGATTCATGACGTCATGTCATAGTTAATGACAGTGTCACGTCAGTCTTATGACAGTACCTTTGAATTAAGTGTGACCGAATAGGGTTTATTGAGGATGGATATGGTGTAAATGCAGTAATATTCAGTTTAGCACAGAAGTGTATTAAGTTGAATTAATATACTGTAGGTGTAGAATGCAATAGTAGTCAGTTTCAGATGAGTTCAGCACAGAACTGTATCGAGTTGGATTAAGTTGAATAGGTAGAGCTTTAAAATGCTACAATATTCAATTTCATTTGAGTTTAGCATAGAAGTGCATTGATTAGGATTAAATACATATATGAGAATAAAGGTCTATAATTTAGAATTGGAGCTGTAGAATGAGAATGTTGAGAGGAGAAAATGAGATTACGGCCGGTAGAACAGGGATGACCACGTGCAGAGGCGTGAAGGAGATAAGAGATCATGTTTAAATATCCATACCACAGTGTGTGTGTGTGTGTGTGTGTGTGTGTATGTGTGTGTGTGTGTGTGTGTGTGTGTGTGTGTGTGTGCGTGTATGTGTGTGTCTGTACTTAAACGCCAATAGAACATGAAGAGCTCCCAGCTGGGCCCCAGCGTGAGACATGAGTGAGTCATCCCTCGCTCACTCGCTGGCTAACTCATACATTCAGACTAACACACACACACACACACACACACACACACACACACACACACACTAGAGACAAACACACACACCGACACACATAGAGGCAAACACACACGCACACACACAAACACATATGCACACACACACACACACACACACACACACACACACACACACACACACACACTCACACACATATCGACACAAAGACATTTAAACACCCATATAGACACAAACACACATATTATTCACACACAAAAACACACACAGACACACACACACACACTGGCAATTTATGTACACTCACATATTGATATGTGCTGATCAATAAAACATGGATATATATATGTGCACACATTCACATACTGTAGGAATATCTGCATGCCGTCACATGCACTGAGAAACACACACACACACACACACACACACACACACACACACACACACACACACTTCTGAGTATCAGTGGTATTTACCCAGGCTGACATTTCTCATAGTCATGAATCAAGATGGATTCAGTGAGCCAGACATGCAATCAACCTTTCCACACTGACATTGACACACACACACACACACACAGACACACACAGACACACAGATGTGCACACACACTCAAACACTCACTGACACACCACTCTGTTTTCATTGATGGTGACAGTGTGTTGAAACTGCCCTCTGTCAAATATTCTCTTACAGATAAATATAATCTCAGAGACTGAGAATGTTCATGCACATAGAGATACATACATGAACGCACACACACCATGCGCGCACGCACACACACACACACACACACACACACACACACACACACACACACACACACACACACACACCGTCCTACTCATCATGTGTTATTATTGGTGACAAACAAACCAGTTGGAATCATGATTTATTTGTGTGTGTGTGTGTGTGTGTGTGTGTGTGTGTGTGTGTGTGTGTGTGTGTGTGTGTGTGTGTGTGTGAGAGAGAGCGACAGAGAGAGG
>JAODXP020000033.1:32833621-32836121 GCA_027497455.2 Sardinella longiceps
CACCCCGTGGGCATGCCTGTTATAGCGCCACCACCTGGTCAAGCAGGAAAGGTGCTAAAAGTGCTAGTGGTCAAAAATTATAACTTGGAAACGGTTTGACATAGCTTATCCAAACTTGGTTTATGGACTCCTGACCGTGTTCTGACCACGCATAACCATGAATCGAAACTCTGGAGCGCCCCTAGTGGTCAAATATTATAACTTGGAAACGGTTTGACGTAGCTTATCCAAACTTAGTATATGGACTCCTGACCGCGTTCTGACCACGCATAACCATGAATCGAAACTCTCTAGCGCCCTCTAGTGGTCAAATATGATAACTTGGACACGGTTTGACGTAGCTTATCCAAAATTGGTATATGGACTCCTGACCGTGTTCTGACCACGCAAAACCATGAATCGAAACTCTCTAGCGCCCTCTAGTGGTCAAATATGATAACTTGGAATGGACACGGTTTGACATAGCTTATCCAAACTTGATTTATGGACTCCTGACCGTGTTCTGACCACGCATAACCATGAATCGAAACTCTGTAGCGCCCCTAGTGGTCAAATATTATAACTTGGAAACGGTTTGACGTAGCTTATCCAAACTTAGTATATGGACTCCTGACCGCGTTCTGACCACGCATAACCATGAATCGAAACTCTCTAGCGCCCTCTAGTGGTCAAATATGATAACTTGGACACGGTTTGACATAGCTTATCCAAACTTGGTATATGGACTCCTGACCGTGTTCTGACCACGCAAAACCATGAATCGAAACTCTCTAATGCCCCCTTGTGGTTGAACATTATAACTTGGAAACGGTTTGACCTATCATAGCCAAAGTTGATACACAGACTGTGGACCATCTTCTGATCATGCAGTATGACTTATGTGAATCTCTGTAGCGCCCCTACTAAGAGAAAGAGTGTAAAAGGCAGACTGAGTGAGTGTGTGACAGGGAGTGTCTGCGAGTGTAAAAAATGAGGGTGAGACAAAGACAGCACACCTGTTTCGAGTGAATGTGCCTTCACTGTGTACCATTGTTGCGATATGCACTCTTTGCGGTGCACCTGGTGCGAGGGCCCGTCAACGCCGCTTGCGGCTTTAATTATTATTATTATTATTATTATTATTTTTCTTACGCTGGTTGTGGCCATTTTTGACCCCTTTCCCGTGCATGAAAACTCATGAAATTTTGCACACACCTTGGAAGTATGGAACACTAGAGGTATACAGAGGCATGGACTTGGGTGTGGCCCAGGGACTCCGTAGCGCCCCCTAAAGTAAAAAATTACATTGGGCTCTATGGGGCCGGACACCCACTGAACTTTAACGTACTCCTCGGACACCGTTGGTCAGATTCCTGTGAAATTTGGTAGACATGATGCCAAGATGTTGCTGATGTAAAATTGCGAAGGGATTATTCATACCCTTTACAATTTCAAGATGGCGGATGAGCGAAATATGGGAAAAATTGAAAAAACGGAAATGTGTCATTAGATCGCAGGGCGTTGATGGAATCGTCTGAATGTCATTTACAAAGTTATAGATATTATCATGACGCCAACATTCATACACTTAATGGGCGTGGTTGTTACAGCGCCACCAACTGGTAAGGTGGAGAAAGTACAGAAATTGACATTAAGTGCCATGGTTGGCATATACTTTGAGCTACGCACACAAAATTTGGTAGGTGTGTGTGTCTCCCCAAGACGAACAACTTTCGTATTACATTGCATTAGCCACGCCCAACAGGAAGTGAGGTAATAAGGAGTGTAAAAATTTGGACACACAGTGAACTTTAACGTACTCGTCGGACACGGTATGTCAGATTCAAGTGAAATTTGGTGTACATGACCTCTAGATGCTGCTGATGCTAAATTGCGAACGGATTTTTGATATTTCGTAATATGTTGTAATAACAATATTATGAAATTGTATGATTTTAATAGCTCATCACGAAACAGGAAGTGTGTCATAAAATCACACTGCATTAACCGATTGGTCTGAAACTTCACAGGTTCATAGATGGTATGACTGTGATGACATCTAGACACCCCGTGGGCGTGGCTGTTATAGCGCCACCACCTGGCCAAGCAGGAAAAGTGCCAGAAATTGACTATGCTTTAACCGATTGATCTGAAACTTCACTGGTTCATAGATGGTATGACTGTGATGATTTCTAGACGACCCGTGGGCGTGCCTGTTATAGCGCCACCATCTGGTCAAGCAGGAAATGTGCCAGAAATTGACAATGCTTTACCCGATTGATCTGAAACTTCACAGGTTCATAGATTGTGTGCCTGTGATGATATCTAGACACCCCGTGGGCGTGCTTGTTATAGCGCCACCACCTGGTCAAGCAGGAAAGGTGCTAAAAGTGCTAGTGGTCAAAAATTATAACTTGGAAACGGTTTGACATAGCTTATCCAAACTTGGTTTATGGACTCCTGACCGTGTTCTGACCACGCATAACCATGAATCGAAACTCTGCAGCGCCCCTAGTGGTCA
>JAODXP020000033.1:32838497-32840997 GCA_027497455.2 Sardinella longiceps
TCTCCTTTAAAGAGGCCCAATGCCAGTCTGGTTGTGCTATCGAAGGGCCATGAATCAAACAAAGCAGTTATAAAGTATAATATTTCACCTAGAATTGTGTAGTCAATGGAGCAAGCCGGCATCAAAATGTATTGAAAGTTGAATGAGCTGAAAAGTTACAAGTCACATTGTAATTCAAATAGTAAGCTGCAGCTAAGTGATGTGACCTAGCCTGCCTGCTAACCAAAACAAGAGAGGCTGGACGCTCCCACTGATATTGAAAGTGTGATATCTACAGCTAGGAGGCACAGACGAGCTCGTGAAGGGGCACATTTTACTCCGACCAGAACATGTAATTTATCAGTCCCAAAGAGTTCTAGGCGACATATATACAATGAATAGGAAACGTTGACTTTACCTAAATCCTGTAAGAGGGGGCTTTAAATAACTTCATTATTCTAACCTCCTTTTCCAGATGTCACCCATGTAGCAACAAGACTGAAAGTAGCTTTGTGGTGTCATCTACTGTATGCAGCTCACTCACCCTATTGGCCTGAAACAGCCTTTGGGCACCATGCATCCTCCAACCACCACACACCCACCCAGGTCTCACGTGTGGGCCTGGCCCATCTTAAGAGGCCCAAACTGGGCTACCCTAAGCAGGCTGAGCCCCTATAGCTCCTGGAGCTCTGCCGTTGTCTGCTATAACGGTGGACACTTGTGAATAAGTATGGCAGTGATCCTTGTGTGTGTGAGGATTGACTTAAGGTTAAGCAGGGATAAGAGGCCGTGCCTAGTACTGGTAGACGCTCACAAACACACACACACACACACACACACACACACACACACACACATAACATAAGAAGACACACATTCACTCATAACAAGCATATGTAACAGTTACATGAGGTACATAAGAGAGAAACACTGATGTAACACACACACACACACACACACACACACACACACACACACACTGTAGACACACTCATTCATGGCAGCTAAGTTACGGTAACAGTTATAAGAGGTACAGATGCATACACATCTTACTTCTTTCCTTTCAATCTACAAACAGCTCTCATCTTCCCAATAGACAGAGGCCTTGTGCTCTCTCTCTCTCTCTCTTTCTCTCTCTCTCTTTCTCTCTCTCTCTCAGACACACACACACACACACACACACACACACACACACACACACACACACACACACACACACACACACACACACACATGCTGAATCAGTTTTTGGCCTCCCTGTACACAGACACAAAAAGCTTTAGCTTTAGATGCCAGACCATTACTGTTTGGAAATGATCACAAGAGAAACAGCCTGAGGATCCACTGGACAACAGAACGCGCAAACATGTGTGTGTCTGTGCATGTCTGTGAGTATACACACATGTGCATGAGTGTGTATGTGTGTGAGTGTGTGTGTTTGTGCATGTGTTTGTGTTTATGTGCATGTCTGTGAGTATACACACATGTCTATGAGTGTGTGTGTGCGTGTGTGTGTGTGTGTGTGTGTGTGTGTGTGTGTGTGTGTGTTGGGGAAGTGAGGCGGGACAGCAAGTGTTTGTTTTCCGCTCCGGTGGGCCCATTGTTCTCTCTCTCTCTCTCTCTCTCTCTCTCTCTCTCTCTTTCTCTCGCTCTCTCGTTCATTCCCTCACTCTATTCCAGTAATTTGTTACATAACCCCGGCTTCCCAATAGTCTGTTCTGTCTCAGCGGACGGGGCCCTTCTTTACGCAACTCTTTGCTGTACAGAACATGGTCTGAAGGAGCAAAAGTTCACTTCGAGTTACACTCCACAGAGACAGGGGTTTATTATTGGTGGGAAATACCCCTACACTTGTTTGGTTAAAACAAGAACATACATATAACTGTCCAAAAAACCCTAAACAAGAACATACATACCGTCAGTAGCCTATAATGCTGCATATATACAGTACATACATGTACATACATACAAACATACATACATGCATGCATACATATATAATTACATACATACATACATACATACATACACTGTACATGCATACATACATACATACATACATACATACATGCGTACGTACATACATACATGCGTACATACATACATACATACACTGTACATGCATACATACATACATACATACATACATACATACTGTCTGTATAGTGCTGGAGTCAAATTTGTATTTGGCACTCTACAAATTGAATTGAATTGAAAAATTCAACATTTAATGTACAGGGCATGTAATGCAACCTTTAGGCAATGCAACCTTTACAGCGCAGTTACTGTCCACTGTTAATGACATTTGCTTAATTGGCTTAATGGGCTCTACTTAATTATCAATGTGAAAAGATCAATCTTAAATCCTACTAGTAGATATAATTATTGTCATTAATAATGATAAGAATAATGGTATTGTTTTGCAGCACCCTGATGTGTCACCACAACTTAGGATTTCATACAAACAGACTGAGCTCAGTATCTGAATAAGACCATTGACTTAGTGGAATCCAAAAAAAAG
>JAODXP020000033.1:32845997-32848497 GCA_027497455.2 Sardinella longiceps
GATTAGAAAGATTCCATGTGCATTCTATAGAACAGTATCCAAGGAGATGCATTCATGAATGCAATCTAAAATGGAATATTGGGTTAAATAATCAGATTAGAAGTGTCCATGTAAACGGGGCTACTGTTAAAGGGGCCCAAAATTAACTCTCTCTGATTGGGCCCCTGCAGATGAATGCAGATGTTCTAATGCAGTTGTGCTAGACTATTCTAGATGCTAGCCTAAGATTATGCAATTTAAAGGAAATCATTTGGAATGTTTACATCATTAAAAAAAAATGTTAATCTAAGATATAATCTGTATATCATATCATTTTCGGTATGTTGGTTTAAAATAGAACACAACCACAAATACCTGTACAACTACCATAAATTACTCACATGCAGAATCAACCTGTCCATTCAAAATATGGTGTCAGAGTAGAGGTCAGATAGATGGATAGATAGATAGATAGATAGATAGATAGATAGATAGATAGATAGATAGATAGATAGATAGAGCAGGTTGAGTGAGGGGGGTGGGGGAGTGGAGTTATTACTGGAGAAGGGTGAGCACATGCCCAGAGGCTATGGTAATATTGCACAGTGTGAGGAAGTGATCAGTGTGAAACAACTCTCTCTCTCTCTCTCTCTCTCTCTCTCTCTCTCTCTCTCTCTCTCTCTCTCTCTCTCTCTCTCCCTCTCTCTTGCTCTCTCCCTTTCAGCTGGCTCTTTTGCTCTCTCTCTCTTTTTCATTTGTCTCTCTTTCTTGCTCATTTTCGTGTCTTTCTTTCTCTTGCTCTCTCTCTCTCATAACATCTATCTTTTTCAAACACAAACACACTTCTCACGCTCACAGTTTTCTCTCCTCTCTTCTAATCTCAACCTCTCTCACTCTCTTAATTGAGTTCAAACAGTAGCAATGGGTGGCAGTGGCAAGTTTTTTCTGATCTATACACACACACACACACACACACACACACACACACACACACACACACACACACACACACACACACACACACACACACCACACATACACAGAGAGAGAGAGAGAGAGAGAGAGAGAGAGAGAGAGAGAGAGAGGGAGAGAGCGAGAAGGCTACATAGTTGACAGAAGGACCATTGGTCACGGTTATTATTCCTTTGGTTGCAGCAGTGAACCCTAACCTTTGACCTCCAGAGGCCAGCAGGGCTTCAAAGGTGACAGTACTCAGCCCCTCCCACACACCTGGGTGATGCTCTTACAAAATGTGTGTGTGTGTGTGTGTGTGTGTGTGTGTGTGTGTGTGTGTGGGTTTATGTGTATGATATATAACCTTAGTCGTGTGTGAGTAGATGAGGTAGTGTGTGTGTGTGTGTGTGTGTGTGTGTGTGTGTGTATTTGGTGTTTGGTAAATCCCACAATTTAAAGCTGACCAACCATCCAAAAGTATGAATGAGCACAAAAGTCTAGATGTGAACATCATTGGGGTCCCTGAGGTTCCTAAGAGCACACTTGAGAACTTCAGACCCCCAAAAAGATGCTGATAATCCTCCATGTAGAATTGTGTAGTTGATGGAGGAAGCCCCTATAAAAATGCATCAACTGTTGAATGGGCTGGAAAGGTTCAAATCACAATGTGCTCAGGAGGCAATATATTGATGAAATGTCCAGCGGATTCCCCAAAATCTGTCTTTTTGGTGAATATAATAATATTATTATTGCTATGTATTTATATGTCATTTATATGTATTATGCTGTAGCAGACTACAAAACAGAGTTTGCAACATACCAGGCTTCATGCAGCATGTTAGTTGAGTGTAACACACACACTTCAAAGGAGTGAAACAGACCAAACAGAGCGATCATACACTACTAATAAGGAACCTGGCTAGCATGCTAGTAATCGGAAAATTGTGGGTTCGAATCTTGGCTTCTCTCCATTGGAATCCCATAAAAAAATGTTTTGTAACAGTCTTTCTTACCGACTTCACATCACCACATGATTTCTTTCTATCAGTTGTCTAGAGAGGAAAGGGCTTATGACAACACCCCCCTTTCCGACCTTGATTTACTCTGTGTCATGAAAAGGAGACTGATAACAAACCTCGACTTTCAGTATACTCAATGGCAAGTGTATAAACTGGCCTGTAGTTATGGTGGCCAAATGCCCAGAAGGCCCGCCCACTTCCTAAGCTCTGTCACTCACAACCAATGACATGGCTGGTGGGTGTAGCTATAGCAAATGTATTGTCCTAAAACGGCATGCAAGCAGCTGACTGTTCCATCAGGTCCCATAGCATTCCAATGCACTCTGTCTACATTAAGTATGTGATACTGTATGACATCTTGTTGTCAGATTTCTCTCTCAAGCTAGCTTAGCAATTCAAAGAAAGACTTGAAATTCACTTGGGAAGTGATAACTGTGAGTAATGAGGAATCCTTTAAAAAAAGAATTCCTGAGTCCAGATCCTGATCTGGATCATCACCAAAATATAATAGGTCCTTTCTTGGACAAAGACTCAGCTTTGGTAAGAAT
>JAODXP020000033.1:32850997-32853497 GCA_027497455.2 Sardinella longiceps
TGTACAGTGCAGGTAGCATAGTTAGGTGAATGTACAGATTCGACATGGTTACATGCCAGGTGTGTCTGCTTAGAATGTTTAAGGACATAATTTCTTGGAACACATTTTTTTGTTGGGTCAATAGGTGCCTGACTGTCATTTGCAAACAATTTACTGACAATAAAGAGAGGCAGAGTTTTTTATCAAGACATGAACATGGTTAGGGATTTGGAAGATGTGCCTTTATTCTTTTCAATGCTAGACATCTTTGTTAAGAGTTTGTGAAGTCAGGTTTTCTATGAAGAGTACTTGAGAGGACTATTCTGTTGATTATTTCTTTGGAGAGAGAGAGAGAGAGAGAGAGAGAGAGAGAGAGAGAGAGAGAGAGAGAGAGAGAGAGAGTTTTATTTATTTATTTATTTTTTAAAAAATCCTTCTGAGGACTTTTTGAAAGGGAATGCCCTTGTCAAAACCCAGTCCTCAATTCTCAAAGTCAAACCAGAGTCTCCTTCAACAACCTCCTCTCTTTTTTTCTGCTCCTTAAATGCTGCTGTATGTAATTTAGTGAAGGTGCCTAGAGCTCCATTCCACCCAGTTAGGTTCACTCCCTGAAGGGGTAAAGAGACAAGTGAAGTGAATGATTAAAGCGTTGCCGGGAGACCCTCATTATCCCATTCCGACTCAGAGTTCCGACTGTAAGGAGAAGGTCTCAGGCAGGCACTTTACAAGTGAGGTAGAGAGGGGAGAGGGACACTGAGATTCAGTTAAGCTTAATCTTCTTTTTGTTTGGCAGGCTAAGGAGGATATGTCTGTGCCATTTTGTTTGGTTCCCAGACACTGACTGACTGACTTAGTGTCTTTGTTTTGTGGGTTTTCCCATGTAAGCACACTATTAAACTGGGACTACCATTTTGTATGACCGTCATGGAAGAACACTTTCAGGGTTTACTTGAAGGAGGAGTTTGCATATAATATACGCATAGTTAGATGATGAGAAATTTACTGACAATGCAAAAAAAAAAAAAAACGGTTCGGGATGGGGAGAATTTCACCGGTACCTTGCCTTTGTCCATAATGAATAGGCCAAGCCTCTGATCCTCTGAAGCCTTCTAATGCCTAGTTTTTTCCATTTATGACTAATAGCCAGGCACCCCTTGGCCAGCAATTAAGAATTATCAGTAGGCTATGTCAGGTCTTTAGTAGCCGCAGCAGCAGCCTTTTTAGTGCTGTTTGTTAAATAATCCTTAAGAGAGTCTTTTCAAGTTCATTCACAATCTCCCAGGTTCAGGACCTGCTGCCAAGTCCGATAAATCGTGCACCTCAGGTGAACTGGAAGCGGCTTTTGGGGAAAAATGCTGCTGGTTTTGACAAGCACAAACGAAAGCCCTCTGTGGTGTGTTTTAGGAGTGCCGAGGAAATAATACACACACACACACACACACACACACACACACACACACACACACACACACACACACACACACATTGAGGCCTTGATTAACTGGGCCAATTTTGGTGATCTCATGCGTGTTATGTTCCATACCACTGAGAGAGCCAGACCCGCTGGGCATCCTCAAATTATAAAAAAAAGCTGTTAAACTGGCTTTGGAGTTGAGCAGTAGGCAAATTTCTAAGGAGAAAAAAAACCCACATTTTTTATCATCACTCTATTGTGCGTAATGCATTAGATGTGGAAGTGCTTCTTCTTGCAGGTGTTGTCTCCCACCCTGCACAATGCAGGTCTATGGAGTTCTAGTTCTTATACATTTATCTACTAAATTGATTCTCAAGTTGCCTCAGCTTCTAAGCATGCAATCTGACTCCCAAACTCAAACCATAGTCCTCACCTACTAAAACTCTAGTAAATCTTATACATTTATCTACTAAATTGATTCTCAAGTTGCCTCAGCTTCTAAGCATGCAATCTGACTCCCAAACTCAAACCATAGTCCTCGCCTACTAAAACTCTAGTAAATCTTATACATTTATCTACTAAATTGATTCTCAAGTTGCCTCAGCTTCTAAGCATGCAATCTGACTCCCAAACTCAAACCATAGTCCTCGCCTACTAAAACTCTAGTAAATCTTATACATTTATCTACTAAATTGATTCTCAAGTTGCCTCAGCTTCTAAGTATGCAATCTGACTCTCAAACTCAAATCATAGTCCTTGCCTACTAAAACTCTAGTAAATCTTATACATTTATCTACTAAATTGATTCTCCAGTTGCCTCAACTTCTAAGTATGCAATCTGACTCTCAAACTCAAATCATAGTCCTCACCTACTAAGACCACTGCATGCACTAGTAATTAATTCAGCAATTGGATCTTTAGTTCCATTGATTTTTTATAATGTCAACAGTTTGGTTAACCCCTGTACACCAGCAGCGCAAGGTAGGGTCATCATGGAATCAAGGTCTTGTATGGCTACTGGCAGTGGGTCTGCTCCAGATTAGGGTGCAATCCTTATTCTTAAACTGGCAACAGACCTACCGATTATTAGCACCAATATTGATGCGA
>JAODXP020000033.1:32863497-32870997 GCA_027497455.2 Sardinella longiceps
GTTTCGGAAACGACCAATCATTACACAGACCATAATTTCGAACACACACACTTTATTGCCATGGTTACACTACAAATACACCACAGTGCACATTTGTAGAAGCCGCCTCTCCTCTGGGGGTTGGTTCTGCTGTCTGTGTAGCTGTACAAACATTTAGTCTATGTATATGTTTTGCATATACACATCTTGCACTTACCTAATGACAGAAGCACAATTTATAGATGGACTGATTTATGGATGTCTATTGTCATGTACTTGCACATTTTTGCAGTTATTTGCAAGAGGTATCTTTGTCTCTCTGCTCATTTTTGTCTCTGGTCTGCAAATAATATGAAGCATGAGTTGTTCCAAAATGCTATAAATTGATATTTGAAGAATATTGAAGAATATTGTGTTTTTTAATGGTGGATTTCAGTCATCATTGATCAAGCTTCATTGGTGATGGTTTTACTTGGCCTATGTAAAAATAAATGCAAAAGCATTTGAAAAATGAAATGTGAAAAAAGGAACTTCATTAAAATGGCTTGTATAGCATTTTTAAGAACCCATGCTTCATATGATACATAATAAATCAGTAAACGGGCACAACAGTATAAGCTAAAGTATACTACAAACAGTTCTTCTGCACAAGCAGTAGAACTCACTAGAATCAACGAAACGCCAGCAATTGGCACAGCTGGAAAGCATACCCCTAAAAACCCTCCTGTTTTCTGTTTCCTCCAATCAGTTGATCCCATTGATATGCTGAAGATATTGGACCTATCAGACACCATGGAGGGCGTTTCCCTGGAGGCGGGCCTGTGCACGAGTAGGCAGGGATTGGAGGAGCCGGACTATTCATACAAGATCGACAAGAAGATTCAACTCAGTGTCCCAACCAATCAGATTTTCCCAGGTGAGATAATAGCTATTTCGGTCATATCAAACATTCAAGATTGAATTCTTGGTAGCACTTTCTATGAACCCAGTATACATAGAGCATTATTAATGCTTTCATAAAGGGTTAAAATGCATTCAAGAAGGCTTATAATTACTGACATTATGATGTTATCGTGTAAGCCTTAAAGTGTTACAGAATTCCTTCTTGTCATCATCTGCTTGGCGTTATGTTTTAGTAACACAATCATCAGTCACACAGTTCAAGTTGAGTCAAGTATACTGTAGTCAATCTTTATTGTGTCTTGAAGGAGTTTGAGTTGGAGAAAACTTGGCATTGCACATTGTCATTGGATTGCCTCCATGCGACGCCACAATGATGAAGTAATGCATGCCAAAGTAGACCAAGTGCTGAGTGCATACACATGCAAGTATTTCAGAGGACAAACATCATAATTGCTGTTCAGTAATGAGAAAACTCTTTGAAGTTGATGATTTTTAATAGAAGAAGGCATTGTCTGATGTCATCAGACATGGGTGGAAGGGAAGCCGTTTTGGAGATTTTTCTAGAAGGACTTGGCTATATTAGATTGGGTTGACCTGCACAATTGGATTGTTAAAACACCATTTCCATTTTGCTGGAGATATCTCCCTCCCTGGGTGGTCATGTAAGAGAAGCCAACTGAAGGGATCCAACAAGCACAGTAGTTGTTAATCAAGGCTGAGATCTGTTAGGAGTCCCCTCTTTAGAGATCTTCTTTTTGGCCCCTGGAGGCCAGTTTGGAGATGTTGTCTGAAGTGATCCAGCCTTCTTTATCTTCTCTTCTCTTCTCTTCTCTTCTCTTCTCTTCTCTTCTCTTCTTCCTTGTCTCTAGTCTTCTCTTCCTCTAACTCTCATCTCTTCCCTACCCTTTCCCTATCCTTGTTCTCTTCTCTCCCTTTCTCCTAATTATCTTCCCTTCTCTTCCCCTCTCCTAATTCTCTTCTCTTCCCCTAATTCTCTTCTCTTCTCCTCTCCTACAGTACAGTACAGACCAAAAGTTTGGACACACTTTCCCATTAAATTATTTACTTTATTTTCACGACTGTTGCCTTCAGAGGCAATCTACAAAATAAACAAACTTATGAATGAATACGTGGCATTATGTACTTATTTAAAAAAAGTGTGAGATAACTGAAAACATGTTTTATATTCTTGTTTCATCGAAGTAGCCTTTTTTTGTTTTGATAACTGCTTTGTCCTCTTTTTATTTTTTGGATGAGCCTCAAGAGGTAGTCACCTGAAATGGTTTTCCAACTGTCTTGAAGAGTTATTCATTCCCAGATATGCTAAGAACTTGTCTTAGAACTGCTAAGAACTTGCCTTAACTCTGCGGTCCAGCTCACCCCAAACCATCTTGATCGGGTTCAGGTCCAAAAGTTTGTCATAATCTCACACTTTTTTGTAAGCACATAATTTCATATGTGTTCATTCATAATTTTGATGCCTTTAGTGAGAATCTACAATATAAATTGTCCTGGAAATAAATGAATCGCATTGAATGAGGGGGTGTGTTCAAACTTTTGGTCTGTACTGTATTTATCTTCTCTTCTCATCTCTTCTCTTAATTCTCTTCTCCTAATTATCTTCCCTTCTCTTCCCCTCTCCTATTTCTCTTCTCTTCTCTTCTCCTAATTGTATTCTCTTCTCTTCCCCTCTACTACAGTATCTATCTTCTCATCTCTTCTCATCTCTTCTCTTAATTCTCTTCTCATAATTCTCATCCCTTCTATTCCTCTCTCCTATTTCTCTTCTCTTGTTTTCTCCTAATTCTCTTCTCTTCTCTTGTTTTCTCCTAATTCTCTTATCCTCTCTTCTTTTCTCCTAATTCTCTTCTCTTCTCCTAATTCTCTTCTCCTCTCTTCCCCTCTCCTACAGTATGTATCTTCACTTTTCTTCACTTCTAGTTTTTTTTCATGCCCCTTCACTCATTTCTCTCATCATCTCCATTATGTTCCATTCTATGCTTCTGCTTGTCCTGCTTCCCTTCCGTCCCCCTGACTCCCCCGTGTCTCTGTGTGTGCGTTCACTATGTGGGCTTACTTACTGGGGTGCCTGAGGGCAGTGAGGAGGGTTGAGATGAGGAGGGGATGTGCAGGAACACGTTTCTCTCTCTCTCTCTCTCTCTCTCTCTCTCTCTCTCTCTCTCTCTCTCTCTCTCTCTCTCTCTCTCGCTTTCTCCCCCTTTCTCTTTCTCCTTCCCCGTCTATTTCACTAGGGCCCCTGACAGCACCCATCATTAACGCAGGAGACTGAAATTTGTA
The DNA here is from genome assembly GCA_027497455.2 of Sardinella longiceps. Lineage (NCBI taxonomy): Eukaryota > Metazoa > Chordata > Actinopteri > Clupeiformes > Clupeidae > Sardinella > Sardinella longiceps. Next base: position 32,866,678 of record JAODXP020000033.1, read on the forward strand.
CTACAGGCTATGGTGGGTTGGCAGCCCACAACCGTAATAAGCTTTCACTCAACCCTTCAGAAGATATCTTCATGTCTTTGACAGATTTTACAGCAGTGTCGGTCTGTCTGTCTGTTTGTTTGTCTGTCTGTCTGCAGCACAGGAGAAATGTACTGTACCAAGAACAGAAATATTGTAGCAATGCCTTTACTTTTTTGTGATCAACAATTTTTATTGAGCAGAAATGATAAAGATCTGAAGGATCAAAAGAAAACTATATACAACAGGGAAAGTGAGCACATAATATAAAAACAAAGACAAGCAATGTAGAAATACAGACAATACAGTCAAATTTAAACTAAAAAGTAAAAATCAAAATACAGACATTTTTTCAGAGATTTCCTCTATTACAATGGTCCAAGAGGTAATGGTGTGAGGTTTGGCTTTATTTGTTCTTGCTGTGGAGCGTTCTAATAGTGCAATATTTTTAAAGTCAGAAAGCCAATTAGAGTTCATGGGGAGTAGAGGTTGAAACCAGTGTTTAAGGATGTTTTTTTTGGCAGCTGTCAATCCAGCACACAGGGATCGACGCTGGACAATGTTTAAGTCTAAAGAAGAGTCATCATTCAGCAAACATAAACAAGGTGTTTTGGGGCATTCTGTGTGTGTAATGTCTGAAGCAATGCCTTTACTTGTGTAGTACTCAATAGGATTGTAAAGTTAGTTCTATGGGGCGTCCAGAAATCGCAAGGAGTTCAGTTTTATCCAGAACATTTAAAGTAAGAGTTCACATTTCTATTATTCCATAATCAAGCAATCTTTGCTACAGTATTTTTTGCCCTCAACGACACCTTTCAAAAAGCACTGCCTGCAAGACACTACCTTAACCCTAACTCTAACCCTAACCCCCGCAGTTCTACCTGGAAGGCACCAATGAGGGCAAGAAATACCAAAGACCTAGTGTGATAGAGTGTAGAGTAATAGAACAGAGAGTAGAGTTGAGTATTTAGATTTACTGTATGTTACAACATAGGTCTGTAAATCACTTGTAATGGGTGATGCTCAGGCCATGGAATCAAAGAATTCAGAGGTCAGATCAGACACTTTGAGGTTTCACTTCAACCGCTAATGAAAAGGGTAAGGGACGGTGTGTGTGTGTGTGTGTGTGTGTGTGTGTGTGTGTGTGTGTGTGTGTGTGTGTGCAAGTAGAGTTGCTGTGTGCATGACTACACGCGCATGTGAGTGTGTGTACGTATGCGTGTAAATGTACTGTATGTCTGTGTGTGTGTGTGTGTGTGTGTGTGTGTGTGTGTGTGTGTGTGTGTGTGTGTGTGTGTGTGTGTGTGTGTGTATGTTCAGGGACCGGTGAAAGTTGTCAGGAGGAGGAGGCCCACTGATGACAGACTGGCCCATCCCTGCCTCCCTGTGCCACAGAGACCCAAAGCCCTGGGCCAATAGGGATTAAGAGAACACTGAGCCTGGCCAATAGGGATTAAGAGAACGCTGAGCCTTTCTATTACGCTTTCCTGCTTCTCTGTCATCTTCATCACTCAGTCGCTAGTCTATTTTTACCTGCTCCAAGCACACCTCTACAAACATCTCAATTTTATCACCCAGTCTCTATTTTATTCTTACCTGCTGCAAGCACACCTCTGCAAACACCTCAACTTCATCACCCAGTCTCTTTCTACTTTTACTTGCCCCACCTCTACAAACACCTAATCTTCATCAGTCAGTCTAGCTACTCTCCTCTGCTAACACCTCAACTTCATCATCATTACACTTACTGTACCTTTGGTTAGTCACTCACAAACCATAGCACTGTAGCTGAGCTAAGGGATGCACTAAACAATGGAGGAAGCTGACAGATGATACACCAGAAGTACAGTAGAAAAAAAAAAAGAGTACACGGAAGTAGAGTGAATAAACAAAACAACAAACAAGCAAACTAAGCAAGACCACACAACAAGCATCCTTTTGCAAGATGCTGCTTAAGCAGTGTTTGTCCTTACTAGTTCATGGGCAGTGTATAGGCTGATAAGATTGAAGTGGGTTAGCTTTGCTAACGATGTGTGTAGATATATGTTTTGTGTATAGTGTAAAACTCACACATGCTAGTGCTGAGTCTCAACTAGATAGTGTACCACAGAGATGATCTGAGATGTGGTTATGAATGTTTATATTTAAAGAGACAGAGATGCAAAAACTCTCTAAATATCAATTTTCAAAAAAATATTCTTATCATTCCAATCATACAAGTATATTTGAAATCATGTTTTTTTATGATAATTTCCAAGTAATCTCTATCCAACTGCAATTTGATTTTTTTTATTATTATTATTTTCAAATAAAGCAATCAAACGGAAACAATCCAATTGGAGTTGGACTGATCAAAATGATCAACATATGATATCAATTCAGCGCAAATGGACTTTCACATTTGAACTCTTTCAATTGAATGTGTGGTTTAGTGTCTGATACAGTTACAGTTACATGTCCACTGTTACATACTGCAGGTCCGCATGTGGTCCCCTTTTAGCTACCCTGGAGAGAGAGAAACCGGCATCTGGTTTCCCATGCACTGCTCTGTGTTGTGTTAAGTGTAGGATGTAGTAGTGGTGGACGTCATGCAGGTCACTGGAGACTGGGGTGATCTCTGTCCATTTTGACTGCAGCAGCATGTTGATCAAACACATACGCTGCCAGACGAAGACACACGCACAAGAGAGAGAATGTATATAAGGGGGTTCACATGTGAGCTGACCTAGTTATGGGATGTGGCATACTGTACTGTATGTGTGCGATTTCTGAAGTGCCGCTTCTGACATTCCAGATCGCGTGTGATTGGGATGATTGATTTGTTTGGTTATTATAAAATTCTTAACTGAGAATATGAGAAAAAGAACTCAAGTAGACAAGATACATTCTGTAAATACCCCTGGCCCTAATTCATTAGGCATTTCTTCTTTATGTCTCTCTCCCACACACACACACACACACACACACACACACACACACACACACACACTCTCTCTCTCTCTCTCTCTCTCTCTCTCTCTCTCTCTCTCTCTCACTCCCCCCTTTGAATTGAATAACTCAGTTATATGAGATTTCTCCATCCGATTTCCCTGTAATGAAGGTGCAATAGAAAAGAGAGCACTACAGAGAGTTGAAAGGAATTTAGCTCTGAATAAAAGAAAACTGAATAAAAACCAAATGAACAAGCTTTCCTCTGAAGGCAAATTCAACTAAACTCGATTGAATTGAATAACAGGAATTGAATCTATTTGAATGACTCGATGGTTGTAAGAGCTTACCCCCATCTTCCTCCTCCTCTTCCTCTTCCTCTTCCTCCCCCTCCTCCTCAGATGGCCTGTTCCCAGTGGACTTCTCTGTGATGGCCACGGTGCGTGCTCGCCGCGGCGCTCAGTGCTTCCTTTTGTCGGTGTACGACAGCGAGGGTGTGCAGCAGCTGGGCCTGGAGCTTGGACGCTCACCCGTCTTCCTGTACGAGGACCAGCACGGCCGACCTTCGCCCGACCTCTACCCCATCTTCAAGAAGGTCAACCTGGCTGATGGAAAGTATGTACAGTCAGATCCCCCACTCCCCATACACAAGCAAACACACACACATACACACACACATACAATTACACATTATATAGAGAGAGTTTGAATGCAAAACCCTCAATTGTTTCGCATATTCTGCCCCCTGGCTGCTCGCGCATCCAGTTTGTTAGTAAACGGGAAACCCATCTATAGAGTAGAGCCCCATGTTTTCAACAGACTTTTGCTTATCCAATGAGTGAATTCCATTACAACCTCTAGGCTTTGAATCCTCATAGACTCCATGACCGGCTGATTCTTGCTGGTTTTGAGTGTCAGGGCTTATAGATTCAGATTTAGGGGGCTTGGAATTAGATTGATTACAATGGCTGACTGTTTTATTCTTTCTTTGGTTACACCATGTCAGAGTATCACCCTTTGGTTGTAAAGGAGTGTAAATACGATGCATGGAGAGTTGTTTTGGTTGTATAAATCTGTCAGTTCAGTAGGGGAAAAATACAATTTGATTAATTCATTGCTTGATGTTCAGTTTGGTAAATCTTGAAACCAGCTTCTCACTTTCGGCATCTTGAGTTTCCATAAGCTATAGCTACCCCCCGTAGCGGTATGTCACTGTTCTTCCCCAGGCCACAAATGTACATGATAAACATCAAAGTAATTCCACAAGACAGGATGGGACCCTACACACACTGAATGAGCTCCTCCATGAGGAGTAGACCTACTGAGGTGTGTGTTAAGGGGTGTGTGTGTGTGTGTGTGTGTGTGTGAGTGTGT
>JAODXP020000033.1:32878497-32880997 GCA_027497455.2 Sardinella longiceps
CGTGTTTTGTTCCCATATGGTGCACCCTTCTCCCCTTAAAACCCACTTGAAGTCTTTATGAGTTTGGCAGCATCTCCGCCTCACTGTTCACTGCCAACCCCTACCTGCTGTTTAACTGAAGAAGGCACCACCACCAGTTGCATTCAGAAAATACTTAGCCTATGGCATACTGTAGGTAGGTAGACACTGTAGATTGATACAGTAGATACATGCCGATAGATAGATAGATAGATAGATAGATAGATAGATAGATAGATAGATAGATAGATGGATGGATGGATGGATGGATTAATGGATAGATAGATAGACAGACAGGCAGACAGATAGACATCTGGTCCAGTGTTTTTAGCAGAAATACCAAATATTTATCTTTTCTAAGTTCGGGAGGTGTTTATTGTCAAGGTCGCAAGGCCGCATTACCTATGAAACGAAGGGCGAAACCCTATGGTTCTTGTTATTGGTGTATTATGTTCACTAATTTTCCATCAACATCAGTTATCGGGCCAAATCCAGGGCCCGATAACTCGGGCCAGTTATCTAGGCCTGTGCCAGTGATTATGACACCATTGTGACATGTTTGAACTTTGACCCTTTTGACCCTTGACCCCTATGCATTGTCCAGGTAGAGAAGCCCAAGCGGAAGCCCGTGGTGGAGGAGTATGAGGAGGACCTCTATCATGGCCTCTACGATCAGAACATCGATGTCTCCACGGTGACCGTGGGCCCCAACATCACCGAGTACGAGGTAGGAGGAGCCAGAGAGAGAGAGAGAGAGAGAGAGAGAGAGAGAGAGAGAGATTGTGTGTTTATGTATGTGTGTGTGTGTGTGTGTGTGTGTGTGTGTGTGTGTGTGTGTGTGTGTGTGTGTGTGTGTGTGTGTGAGAGAGAGAGAGAGAGAGAGAGAGAGAGAGAGAGAGAGAGAGAGAGAGAGAGTTAGTAAAAATGAATGAGAGAGAATGAAAGGGAAAAAGGAAAATAGAATATACTAACTAATAGAAGTAGTTTAAACCATTCATCATATTTCAATGTTATCAACTTACCCCAATATCAGCTTGAAGCATGTGAGTATGTGAAAAACAAATATGGAGTAAGGCCAAAGTGTGTCAATATGTGTGTGTGTGTGTGTGTGTGTGTGTGTGTGTGTGTGTGTGTGTGTGTGTGTGCGCGTGTGTGTGTGTGTGCGTGTGTGTGTGTGTGTGTCTCCACAGATCATTGAGTACGAGGAATATGAGAATGTGACGGATGAGTACGAGGTGAAGGAATACGAGGTCTACGAGGAATACGACGACCGCTACGGCTTGGCTGAACGAGAGGGCGAGGAGGTGTGGAACGGAGAGGTGTGTATGTGTGTGTGTGTGTGTGTGTATGTGTGTGTGTGTGTGTGTGTGTGTGTGTGTGTTTGTGTTTGTGTGTCTGTGTGTGTCTGTGTGTGTGTGTGTGCCTATGTGCGCGCGCATGTATATGTGCGTGCATACATATATATGTATGTGTATGTGTGTGTGTGTCTATTGTATGTTCAATGAATGGTATATTCGCAACCAAAATGTTTCTACTACAATATCAACTACATTTTTCAAAGGTACAGCAGATTAAAAACTGAGATTGTTATTATCAGGGCTACCCAAACATTTATATACACTTCTCTAGTCAGAGAGAGTTGCCAAGGAGATAAACTGGGTAGGCTTCCTATTGGCTTCTCGAGCCTGGATGAGATGATTACTGGTTCATACCTCAGTCAATTTCATTGGAATTTGAAGAGGGTCAGTGATATGAGAGGTCTGTTTTGGATAAGCGGGTCACACTGTGTGTGTGTGTGTGTGTGTGTGTGTGTGTGTGTGTGTGTGTGTGTGTGTGTGTGTGTGTGTGTGTGTGTGAGTGTGTGTGTGTGTGTATGTGTGTTTGCGTGCGTGTGTGTGTGTGTGTGTGTGTGTGTGTGTGTGTGTGTGTGTGTGTGTGTCTGGTTTTTATTAGCCTCTACTTTATTTCTGTCAGCTTTGGGCTGCACAGACGCCCACAAAAGCTCAACAGAATTGCGGTCTTCTAGAAGTCTGGGCACCACCAGGGACTGTCCCTGCATGGGAACTCTTAGGACTTAGCCAGCCAATTAGAGACAATTAGAATGCTGCTCTAGCCAATCAGCTCCTTCTCTGAAGTCAGCAAGATGAGAGGCAGGAAGTGATTACCAGTTTGTTTCCCATGCGCCTTGATAAGTCCAGAAAAGCAGCAGTTGGCTGAGTGAACTGGAAATGATTATAAACATGAAGAGACGCTCTGATGAAATGGGCGCTAAAATACACTTGACTGGGTTTCAGATGGTTTATTAACAAAGAAAAGGGAAAATGGGAGAGATTCTCATGCTGTGTCTCATGGTAAAAATTAATTTAAAACTATGAAGAGGTCAGATGCACAATCCCTTTAAGTATGATTTCAGAAATATGCTAAAATTCTGCTGTTTTCATAATAATTTCAGAGCATTGCTATCTGCTCTGCTCTAAAGCCA
>JAODXP020000033.1:32898497-32903497 GCA_027497455.2 Sardinella longiceps
TGTTGTTCTATAGCATAACAGTTGTATTTTGGAGACGGCTGTGACAATGAACCATACCAAACTCTTTCGAATTGTCTTTTGTGTAAGTGTTTAGTATGTGTGTAAATTGTGTTTTGTCCATATTTGTCTATTGTCTTGTCTGAAAGTGCTTGTCTGAAACTGCTGCCATTTTGACCAGGACTCCCTGGCAGAAGAGACGCTTAGTCTCAATGGGACCGATCCTGGCTAAATAAAGGTCAAATGAAATGATGACATTTTGTTTCCCCCTCCATTCCAGGGTCCTCAAGGGCCAGCAGGGATTGCAGGACAAAGAGGCCCAAATGTGAGCGTTCGGTCATTTCAGTGAATTCATTTGAAAAGAAAACATTCTGGTTTATATTCCAACTAGCATTGGTAATAATAACATGTCTCTGAATGTGTGTGTGTGTGTGTGTGTGTGTGTGTGTGTGTGTGTGTGTGTGTGTGTGTGTGTGTGTGTGTGCATTTGTTTTTTGAAGGGTGCACGTGGAGCCAGAGGCGCTAGAGGCCCTACAGGAAAGTCAGGTGCAAAGGTCAGAACATTGTAAATAATCTTTGTTTATGATCATATTTATATTTATATTTATATTTATATTTATATTTATATTTATAAACAATGTAATAGCATTGTGCATGTTTCATTCATATTATTCTGCATACAACAGGGGCGTTATCAGGGTATCCTGGCTACCCAAGATTGATTAATTATTACTGTTTATTACAATGTTATAACAATATGATTGCTTGAATAGTAGTTAATAACCATATTATTCTGCATACAACATAGGGATCATCAGGGCATGATGGCCCACCTGGACCAACTGGGGAAAGGGTGAGAGAACATTTACTGGAAAATATGGAAAAATATTTCTTAGATACTACTGTAAATAAAAGAAAAAAAAAGTCTGGCTGGTTCGTTAGACTTAAAGTAAATGGTTTGATTGAGCCATTGTTTGAAACATTCTTTATTTAATAACAAAATATCTGTCTGATATAAAATCATCAATAAGTGATCACTTTTCCTTTGCTTAGGGACCCCAAGGACCTCAAGGAAGGAATGGGGAGGCAGGACCTAAAGGACCCAACGTAAGCAATGTGCTTCCTGTATAGCTAGACTTAAAGGAAAGTACCGGAGTGAATTCAAGCATAGCCCTGTTGAAAGAGCTTGCTAAATGCGCTAGTTAGCGAGTGGAACAAAATAATTTGGTACAGCATAGACTGAACGTGAACGCAGAAGCGAACAGGCACTTTACACTGAATCAATGGGACCTGACTGTTGGAAACCGAAAGTAAGATCTGAGGTTACTTTGACTCAATGTAAAGTGTTTCGCGTTCGCGTTAGGTCTGTGCTGTTCGAAATTCTTTCATTTCATGCGAAATATATTGCTGTTAGATTGGCTCGTGCAGCAGGACTATGCTTAAACTTACTCCGGTATATTCCTTTAATTAGTCCTGAAAGACAGATCATTTTGATGACGGTCAATTTCTGTTCACATAAAAACTGCTACATTTTTCATTGTCAAGCTTTGTCACTGCATACTTTTGACTGGAGCACTTAGCATCTATAGTTATCATGCAAAAGGCTATATTACTGTACAATCTACTGTTACTGTACAATTTACATCATTGACTACATTCTAAATAAAATTTAATTTAATATTTAATACGTCTGTAGTGTATTTGTAGTCTATAATAGTCTATTCTAAAGATATAACCTGAAGACAATGCACATGTTTGACACAATGCACACATTTCTCTCCTCAGGGTCCCAATGGCAAAGATGGGTTGCCAGGTCATCCAGGCCAGCGGGGGGAAGCAGTGAGTTTTATCTCATTGTCGACTTGAAGAGAATAGGAAATACTTTTTTATTATAGTGGGACAGATGTTTATTCAGATGTTTATTGTATGATGTGTATTATTTGGTTATACATGAATTTTTATGTAAAATATGTCTCTTTCAATTGAAATGCAATATGTGTCTATTTCATATTTAATTCTTGAAAAATGAGAACTCCAATATTTCTCAAAGCTTGTCTGCTAGAGTACAGATAACGCTAATCGTGGTCACCTGTGTGCCCTGTAGGGTTTCCAAGGAAAGACAGGACCTCCTGGACCATCTGGTGTTGTTGGACCACAGGTCAGTCCATCTATCTATCTATCTATCTATCTATCTATCTACATATCTATATATGTATGTTTTTGAGGCCTCAGAACCGTGTCTGAGCACTGTACTGCACGTTGTGATGGTGCACTGTTATTGTTGTTGTTGTTTCCAGGGTAACACTGGAGAAACTGGACCAATGGGAGACCGGGGTCACCCAGGGTCACCAGGCCCACCTGGAGAGCAGGGACTTCCTGGAGCAGGAGGCAAAGAGGGAGCGAAGGTGCGTTAGATTTGCGTAATGATTACTGTAGATCATTTCAGGGATGTAAGCAAAAACAATGTTTGAAACTTCTATTAGTTCCTAAACTACTTCTGTTACATTATGGAATACTTTTGGGAACAGCTGTGATGCTAATAATCGAATTCTCTTCCATTATTAAGATGTTTTAAGACTGTTTTAAGACTGTTTCAAATGTACAGTACATCGAACAAATTCAAAATGTCTCCCCATTCTACTGCCCCCCTCAGGGTGATCCAGGACTCCCAGGCACCCCAGGAAAGGCCGGTCCTGCAGGGCTACGAGGCTTCAGAGGCAGCAGGGGTGCACCGGGCGCCGCGGTAACATAACCCTCTTTCACTAGAGACCAATCCAGTAATGTAATGAAGTCAATAGCCATGAAGGCTAACTGAATGCTAGTAGTTCCCAAATTAAACTTTGTAGTCATACTGTATGTCGTGATCACTTTCAAACAATGAGTTCATGAAACACCAAGCTCCCTACACAATTGTGCAAGGATCATACAGTTAGATTGAAATCCATTTAAATGTGAAAGTAATTTATGCTAGCAGTGAAATGCTAACACGAAATGACTTGCCCTTTTTTTAAACTAGTGAAACTGTATCAAGTTTGTGATTGGCTGTGGATGGCCATGTGATCTCTTTGTTGTCCAGGGCCCTGCAGGATTGAAAGGAGGAGAGGGACCTGTTGGAGCCCCTGGACCTGGGGTCAGTACCTTATCTGGAAACTACTTCCATTTTATATGTCTCTCCTGTCTGTTTGTACTGTAGTCTATTGTCCTTATTTTGTGACTCCTCTACCCGGGGTCAGTGCCTTATCTGGAAGCTACTTCCATTTTACATGGATCTCCTGTGTGTTTGTTGTCAATTGTCCTTCCTACCCTTTTTTATTTTAAAACCTTGGATTTTAGATTTGCGATCTTGGTTCATTTGATTTGTAATATGGGGCCAGTGCAGAAGGGGGCGCTGTCTATAAGCTGCATGTATAAAAAAAAAATCCTGTAAACATCCTGTTCTATTCCTGTTATACCGTCTAGTATGCACACTAGTCCCATTGCAAGGCAATCAAACAAATACATTATTAACCAATTCAACAAAATTGATGCTTGATTTAAAAAAAAAAACCCTGTCTCTGTCCTTCTTTGTCCATTCTATCCCATGGGTTAGGGTCCGACTGGTGAGCGTGGGCCCCCAGGACGAGTGGGTGCGATCGGTCAGCCTGGACGCAACGGCGCCATCGGTGGAGTCGGACCATCAGGAGAGAAGGGAGAACCAGTGAGAGAATCTCAAATTAGCATTACATTTAGACTCGATTTAAACTTAAACTTGACTTAGACAACTTTTGTTATGTTTTAAACGTGATATATTGAAGAAAAAACAAAACACACAACAAAGGGGTACCTCACACTTCCACATTAGGAAATATGAACTTAATTCTTTCAAAAAGGTTAGAATAACGTGTTTACAAACACGTTGCTGATTTTATCGTTAAAGGACTGCCGTATTTGTTTGCAACCAAATCCTCCTGCCTGTGTTAGTCAATGTACTGAAGAATGTTTCCTGCTTGTGTGTGTGTGTGTGTGTGTGTGTGTGTGTGTGTGTGTGTGTGTGTGTGTGTGTGTGTGTGTGTGTGTGTGTCTCAGGGAGAGAAAGGTCCGATTGGACCTGCAGGACAAGATGGAGATCAGGGACCTGTAGGGCCTTTGGGTCTACCTGGACCTGCTGGCCCACCTGGGGAGGATGGAGATAAGGTATCTGTGTGTGTGTGTGTGTGTGTGTGTGTGTGTGTGTTTGTCTATGTGTGTATGCATGCATGATTATGATAGATTTAATGTTTAAGTGTAATTCCATTTACAGGTATATGAAATTGAATAACTTTTGAGTCTTTTTTTATGTTTTTGTGAATTTGTTTGTATGTGTGTGTGTGTGTGTGTGTGTGTGTGTGTGTGTGTGTGTGTGTGTGTGTGTGTGTGTGTGTGTGTGTTAATAATTTGTGTTGTGTCCCTAGGGAGAGGTTGGGGGACCAGGCCAAAAGGGAAGCAAAGGAGACAAAGGAGAGGGGGTCAGTATCCAGCCACACCAATGATAAAACACATACAGTACTCATGCCCTGGACATACAGTACAGTAGACCTACATGTATTTGTATTTGAATTGACACTGAACATACAGTAGGCCTATACAATTATTTGTATTTGAATTGACACTGAACATACAGTAGGCCTATACAATTATTTGTATTTGAATTGACACTGAACATACAGTAGGCCTATACAATTATTTGTATTTGAATTGACACTGACCATACTGTAGGCCTATACAATTATTTGTATTTGAATTGACACTGAACATACTGTAGGCCTATACAATTATTTGTATTTGAATTGACACTGAACATACTGTATAGTCAGGACCGGTTCTAGGCATAGACAAACGAGGCGGTCGCCTAGGGCACCAAATATCAAGGGGGGCATCACAATACATTTCTTACTTTTTTATTTTTTATATTTCTCTAGTTTTTCTCTTATATTTTTTAGAAAAGGGGAGCGGGGGAGGCCAAACTCATATCTGGCATAAGGCAC
>JAODXP020000033.1:32908497-32915997 GCA_027497455.2 Sardinella longiceps
GGCGTGATTGGATCGAAGGGTGACAATGGCGACCCAGGCAAAGCTGTGAGTGTGCCTATTCCACACCTGTTCTGTTGTGTGTGTTACTATGGTGGTGGTTGTTGTTGTTGTTGTTGTTGTTGTTGTTGTTGTTTGTGTAGTGTTCCATTTTTTTTTGTTTATTTGTTTGTTTGTTGCTTTTGTGTAGGGACCTCCAGGAGCTTCAGGAGAGCCAGGTCCACCTGGAAGGCCAGGGCGAAGGGTGAGCACTCCCGAAATGCTACTTTTCTTATATTTCTCCCTTTCACACACACACACACACACACACACACACACACACACACACACACACACACACACACACACACACACACACAGAAAGACTTATCTTCACTCACACAAATCACACACACGCACACACACACACACTTACTGCATGCTTACTCACATACAGTGACACACATATCACACACACACACACACACACACACTCACACACACACACACACACACACACACACACACACACACACACACACACACACACACACACACACACACACACACACACACACACACACACACACACACACACACACACACACACAAACACAACACACACACACAACACACACAGCCCTGAGTTGATTTGACTTTTGTGTTCCTGTCCACAGGGTCACCTGGGTCCAGTGGGAAAAGAAGGCAAACCTGGCATGAAAGGGGAAAAGGTACATACAGCTAAATTACCACAGGAGATTAAACACACTAACATAATGCTGCAAATATAGGAAAAGGACAAAGGAGAGTACAAAAGGAGCAGAATGGATGCATGTGAATAGCATTAACTATTTTAACTTTTTTTTTTTTAATTTATTCGATAGTAGCCATGCCTTTTTATCTATTTATTAATTGATTGCATGTTCATGCCTTGACATAATTTAAGCCTTGACATAATTATGCCTTGACATAATTTAAGTTCATTCATTACTCTTACTGTAATCTAAGTTCATTTGACAATAAGGCAGCAACAGCTACAAAGAAAGCCTCACCAATTGGTGCAGAAAAGATGTGTGTGAATACCATTAGCTATTTTTGATTGTTTGGTTACTATTTTAATTAGTTGTATTCATGTCTTTTTATCTATTTATTAATTGATTTTATGCTCTATGACTCCCACTGTAATTTAATTGCATTCATACAATAAGGCCGCACAACAGCTAGATAGATAGATAGACCAATTTGACTGATGCATACTCCTCAACACCAGGGGGCGCCAGGATATGAGGGACTTCTGGGGAAGACGGGCCCAGTGGGAGGGCAGGGAAATTCTGGGAAACCTGGACCACAGGGCCTCAGGGGCATCCCTGGACCAGCGGTGAGTCCCTTTGAAACAAACAAGATGCATTTTAAAGGAGCCGTAGTTTCATTATTTCATGCTAATAATTGCACCTCACAGTATGCTACTGTAGCTGTGTAATCTTAATGAACTCTGTGTATCCATTTTAAAGATTATGAGTATGTTTTTAGAATCATAGATTGAGCCTTTAATATGACAAGAATCCAGCTCAGACTGGACTCAGAATGCTTGTCTGTGATACTATAGCAAATATAATTTCTTTCTTTCTTTCTTTCTTTCTTTCTTTCTTTCTTTCTTTCTTTCTTTCTCTCCTTCCTTCATTCCTTCATCCTTCTTTTAGGGTGAACAAGGCTTGAATGGACCACCTGGTCAGACGGGACCTCCTGGACCTATGGTGAGCTTTTATTATTGTGTGATGTCACATAGTTCCCTTTATGAGTGACCTTAAGATGACCTTGACCTTCCTCTCCTCTCCGTTCCTCTCCCCTCTCTAGGGTCCACCAGGGCTACCAGGACTGAAGGGAGACCCAGGAAAGAAAGGAGAAAAGGTTGATTTTACTCACACAAAAACCCTATTATGACGCGCGCGCACACACACGCGCACACACACACACACACACACACACACACACACACACACACACACACACACACACACACACACACACCACTATTATTTGACTCATATAACTCCTTCTGTATGCAGTTGGTCATGTAACTGCCATCATACTTGACCTCTTGTCACAAACAAACTTTTTTTTGATCACAGCTTGCCAAAATGATTGCCTACACACACACACACACACACACACACACACACACACATACACACATTTCCGTCTTTATTTGTATCCACAATTCAAAGTAAGGATGCACAGAGACACACATTGAACAGCACACACACACACACACACACACACACACACACACAGACACAGACACACACACACGTACTCTCTCTCAGGGACTTTTAAAGATGTGTGTGTTTGTGTCGTCAGGGCCACGGCGGTCTCATCGGCCTGATCGGACCCCCTGGAGAGGCTGGAGAGAAGGGAGACAGGGGGTTGCCTGGTAACCAAGGAGCCCAGGGAGCTAAAGGAGAGGAGGTTGGTTTCTCAGAAGAAAAAAAACAACACAAAACAAAACAAAACCAGACAAACACGAAAAGACACGTTCCCAAACGGGTTCACTGATAGTCCCTTTGTGATGTACCTCTGCCATGCACACACACACACACACACACACACACACACACACACACACACACACACACACACACACAAGCACACACAAACACACTCAGTCACCCTGTTTTCGGGATGCTTTTTTTGTAGAAGTCTCCAGATAGCATGTTAGTGGCCTATCTGAAGCAGGAAGAAATAGCATGGTAGCATTAGGCCACCTTCACATGATATTTATGGAGGTTGGTTTCTCAAACGAGACAGAACAAAACCAGACAAACTCAAAAAGACAGGTCCCGATATGGGGCCACTGATAGATTCCCACTGTCCCGAACCAACAGATATAAGCACCCCTTTATACCTGTTGTCCGGTTACTGTAATGAATTCTACCAAACAGAGATAACCCTCCCCTTTCTATTTTTACGCTTTATTTATTACCATTTTAAATTTTATTACCATTTTAAATTTTGTGTAGAAATGTGTTCTTGCTCTTTTTAGATAGCATGCTTGTAGTGATGATAGTCAGGGCCGTTTCGAGGGACTTAAGGGGCCCCAAGCAAACAGGACATGGGGGCCCTTCACTCCCCTAAAACACCAATATATATCACATTGTTATAATCTTCAAGCATCTTTCATTAATATAATTATTTGCTTTGAACTTACAGTTGTCTAACTCCAGCTTCATAGTCATATTTTATTGAAAAACATCACCAACTGAACTACTAAAATGATTAAACAGTCAATCTTAGGGGCCCCTCTCAGACTGGGGCCCCAGGCAATTGCCTGGTTTGCCTGCCTTGTCGCGACGGCCCTGATGATGCTACTACTGCTGATAGCCTAAATGAAGACGGCCCTGATGATGCTACTACTGCTGATAGCCTAAATGAAGCAGGAGGCCACCTTCACATGCACTGGAAATAAATATGCACTTGATCTATGCTCAAGCACACACACACACACACACACACACACACACACACACACACACACACACACACACACACACACACACACACACACACATACACACACACACACACACTAACACACACACACACACACACACACACACACACACACACACACACACACACACACACACACACACACACAAAGCACCCTCCACTGGGATTTGAGTGCTGTGAAACTGTCATGACCAGGGGTTGTTTGTGCCCACACAGACTCTCCTCCTTCTATTTTTGTTGTGATCATACAGTACAAACACGACCCATACTGAGACTATACTACACTACGTGGGCACCAACCAAGCCCATGGCCAAGGGCAACTCAGACACCAAACAGTTGAGATAGATAACAAGACCAACTCCGTGCCCATTGGGTGTCCAGTTCAATCCTTTGTCTTTAAAAATGTTGAGGCTAATAAAGGCATTCTTCTCTTCTCCTCTCCTTTTGTCTCTCTCTTTTCATCTCTCCTCTCCACTCCTCTTCTCCTCTCTTCTCCTCTCCACTCCTCCTCTCTTCTCTTCTCTTCTCTTCTCCTCTCCACTCCTCTTCTCCTCTCTTCTCCTCTCCACTCATCTTGTGTCCCTCTTTTAATGTATCTCCCTTCATCTCCCCTCAACTCCTCTCTCTTCTCTCTCTTTTGTTTCATCGCTTCTCTCCTGTCTCTCCTTTCGTTTGTCCTCTCCTCTCCTTTCTCCTCTCCTCTCCCCTCCTCTTCTCTCTCTCCTTCCACCTCTCCTCTTCTCTCTCTCCTCTCCTCTCCTCTCCTCTCCTCTCCTCTCCTCTTCTCTCTCTCCTTCCACCTCTCCTCTCCTGTCTCTCCTCTCATTTGACCTCTCCTCTCCTCTTCTCTCTTCTCAACTCCTTCCACCTCTCCTCTCCTCTCCTCTCCTCTCTCTCCTTCCACCTCTCCTCTCCTCTTCTCTCTTCTCAACTCCTTCCATCTCTCCTCTCCTCCTCTCCCCTGTCTCTCCTCTCCTCTCCTCTCCTCTCCTCTCTCTCTCTCCTTCCATCTCTCCTCTCCTCTCCTCTCCTCTCCTCTCCTCTCTCTCTCTCTCTCCTTTTATCTGTCCTCTCCTCTCTCTCTCCGTTCCTCTGTACTGTCCTCTCCTCTTCTCAACTTTTTTTTTCTCTCTCCTGTCCTCTCTCTACTTTCATCTCACCTCTCCATTCCTCTTGTCTCCACTCCACTCCACTTCTCTCCACTCCACTCCTCTCTCTCTCCTCTCCCGTCTTTTCTTTTCATCTCTCCTCTCCACTATCCTTCTCTCTGCTCTTCTCCATGTTGTAGGGTCCCATTGGTCCTGCAGGCCTTTATGGACCACCTGGCCCTCCAGGTCTTGCAGTAAGTGTTATAAAATGTTGATCATAAAAATAATATCACATAATTATACCTTGAATGCATGGTTTCTGTGCTCTTATTTATTGATTGATTGATTAATTGATTGATTGATTGATTGATTGATTATTTATTTATATTACATTTATATTAAATATATTTATCATATTATTATTATATTTATTATATTTCAGGTTTCTGTATTTATTCACTTTTAGTTTTTATTACCATAAAATAATAATGTGTTTTTGAGCATGGCATGATTGATAGTGTGAGCATGGCTATCCATGTTGTGTGTTTTCTGTTCTAATGTCTGTCTGTCTGTTTTCTCTCTCCAAAGGGAGCCACAGGTCAGAAGGGATCCAAAGGCAATCAGGTGAGGCGGTGTGAACCGCATACCGTAGAACTATAAGGCTGATTAATGAGAGCGGCTAGACTCATTCATTATTAACCACAAACCCTCTCATCTAATGCTGTGTGTGTGTGTGTGTGTGTGTGTGTGTGTGTGTGTGTGTGTGTGTGTGTGTGTGTGTGTGTGTGTGTGTGTGTGTGTGTGTACGTGCGTGCCGGTGAATGTGAACATCTGTGTCCTTGTATTCCTGTCTGTGTAATGTATATGTATATATGTGTGTGTGTGTGTGTGTGTGTGTGTGTGTGTGTGTGTGTGTGTGTGTGTGTGTGTGTGTGTGTGTGTGTGCATGTGTGAGCAAGTGTGTCCTTGTGCCTGTGCATGTGTGTATGCTTGTGTGTGCATGCATGTGTGCGTGTCCTTGCTCATAAGCATTTTTAATACGGACCACGTACTTCTAGGTACATTGTTTGAATTACAATCACTATGAAAGAAAGCTCGCAAAAGAATTTGGACATTACACTAACTGACAAGTCTGTCTGTCTTAGAATGTTGTCTGTGCTGCCCTGTGTTCTGTAGCCAATTTGATTGTTTATAATGGAAGCTTATTATTCCGGCAGATATGCCTTTGACTTAAAGGAATTATCCGGAGTGAATCAACAGGTAGCCTGGCTGTTTTATAGTGCCAAGCGCTACTGATAGCCACCTCAATGACTGAATTTTGTGCAACACAGGCTGAGATAGCAAAACGACAGCTAACGGTAACAGAATGGGCCATGTCAAAATGAAACCAAATCGATTAGGTTTCGTTTTGACAGGCCCAATTCGGTAGTGTTAGCTGCCATTTCGCAAACTTGGTGTACGTTGCATGAATTTTGATAATTGAGGTAGCTATCAATATCGCTTATCACTATAAAACAGCAGGGCTACGTGTTGATTCACACCGGATAATACCTTTAGCGTATCCAGTGTAGCCTCCCTGTAACACAGAGTCAGAGGATCTGAAGGAACATTCCTTCATACATCAATCAATTCTCCTGCTGAACCAGTCTTACTGTAAGACTGTATGTATAGTGCCATCTTCCATGATGGTAATATCCTCAAGTCACGTGGGTTGTATATGTACTGTATGTAGGTATGCATGTATGTCCGTATGTATGTCTGTACATGAGCCTGTGTCCTATATGTCTACCACATGTGCAATATTCTTTTGATGTTATGTGTTTGTCTTTGTCCTAAACGAGTTAAATGAGTCTTGCTCAGGAACGCAAAAAGAATTTCAGTGAAAAACTGACAATAAAGTATTATCGTATCATATCGTATCGTATCTCACGTTGTGGTTGTTTTCATGTCTGCAGGGACCAATCGGCCCTCGAGGTGACCCCGGCCCTGCTGGACCCCCTGGGCCTCCAGTAAGTAACTAATTCTCATCTCTTTTTAGTGTTTTAGAAATTGAGTGCACTTGTGGTGCCCTTGAGCAAGACACCTAACCCCCAAACTGCTCCCCAGGCGCTGGAAGGAGTTAAGACTGCTCCCACCGTCATTGTGTGTGCTTTTGTGTATACCCCCTGGATGTGTTAAATGCATAGAACATGTTTCCTTCCCTCAAAAAAGGACAATAAGAGAGAGTGGTTAGCCTGCTAATAGATGGATTGATGAATAGAGGATTATCACTACCTCCAGCTTTACTTACCCAGGATTGTAAGAAATAAAATAAAAATACAATTTCTGTTTGCCTATTTCCTCTCATTTTACAGGGTCACCCAGCGGTTAGCACGCGCTCTCTGCCCTACCAGAACGACAACTCTGGCCGCAGACGGCGGCAATCCTCTACGGTGGACGGCGCAGCCCTGGAGGGTGACACGGTGATGCTCGTCCGCGATGGAGACGAGGAGCCGGAGGAAGGAGAGGGTGACGAGGACATCTTCCTCGGAGACCAGCCAGCGGCGGGTGGCGAAGGCCAGGATATGGAGGAGGTGTTCGCCTCGCTGTCGTCCATGCGCGTGGAGGTGGAGGGCCTGCGTACACCAATGGGCACGTTCGACAGTCCCGCACGCACCTGCAAGGAGCTCTGGTACTGCCACCCAGAGTACAAGGACGGTGAGAACACACCCTACTAAATACACTACACAAACACGCATGTCTCCATTCATATAGTATTGATTTTGATATGTTTTATGTATTATTTATGAAATGTAAAGCAACCTTGAGCATCTTGAAAGGCGCTATATTAAAAAAATATATTTTTATTATTATCATTATTATTCTTATTGTTGTTAGTAGTAGTAGTAGTAGTAGTAGTAGTTGATTAGCATGAATAGGACTAATAAT
>JAODXP020000033.1:32925997-32935997 GCA_027497455.2 Sardinella longiceps
TCGTCCTTCATATCATCAGCCTGCTCCTGAACACTCGTCCTCTTTGTGACTCCTTCTTCCTTTCCTTCTTTTTCCTCATCATTCCTCCCTCCCTCCCTCCTTCCCTACCCTATTATCTTTGTATTCTGCTCATTCACTTCTAACCTCTTCAAATGCCTATTTTTGTTTCTATATCGTGCCTTCCATGCATCCTCTCCTCTCCTCTATACTGTGACCCTTCGTATGTCCCTCGTTCGTAAACCCCTCTCTCTCTCTCTCTCTCTCTCTCTCTGCAGGATATTTCCCTCACTCCCTCCCTCCCTCCTTCCCTCTCTCCTCCTCTTTCCCTCCATGCATTCTCTCCATCTCTTCCACTTCACACGTCCCTCCATCCGACCTTTGATTTCCTGAACCCTCTGCTGCTTTAACCCGCTGCTGCTCCGCTTCCATACACCCCCCCCACCACCCCCCACCGGAACAGACCAGTCCTCCAACCCCACCCAACACCACATCCTCCATTCACCTCTTCAAAAATGCACATTTACGCTGACAGATGTGTGGTTTTATGCAGACTAAGCTGGCAAGAGAGAGAGAGAGAGAGAGAGAGAGAGAGAGAGAGAGAGAGAGAGAGAGAGAGAGAGAGAGTAGTAGTGTGTGTATGTGTGTGTGTGTGTGTGTGTGTGTGTGTGTGTGTGTGTGTGTGTGTGTGTGTGTGTGTGTGTGTGTGTGTGTGTGTGTGTGTGTGTGTGTGTGTGTGTGTGTGTGTGTGTGTGTGTGTGTGTGTGTGTGTGTGTGTGTGTGTGTGTGTGTGTGTTTTCTCTTCTTTCTTTCTTTCTTTTTTTTTTAACTTTCCAGAAAGTTCTCCCCGGGGGCTTAGTAAGGGCTCAGTCCTGCTGGATGATTCTGAATCTTCTGCTGAACACCAGAGTTCTCAGCAAATGCTCTCTCTCTCTCTCTCTCTCTCTCTCTCTCTCTCTCTCTCTCTCTCTCTCTCTCTCTCTCTCTCTCTCTCTCTCTCTCTCTCTCTCTCTCTTCTCTCTCTCTCTCCCTCTCCCTCTCTCCCTCTCTTCCTCTCTCTCTCTCTCTTCCTCTCTCTCTCTCTCTCTCTCTCTCTCTCTCCCTCTCTCTCTCTCTCTCTCTCTCTCTCTCTCTCTCCATCTACATATTCATACAGTATACTGCAAGTCTATGGAGTGCATACACTCGAGACAGAGTGTGGTTTTACAGATGCACAATAGTATAGTGGAGCTGTGCATTTACCTATGGAATGGAATGTTAATGGTAGGCTATCTATAGCGATAGTACTGTATGGCAGACTTATGTCTGAGCTACACATAATTCAGCCAATAACAGTATTTCATATGAGTAGAGCTATATGCAATGTACCATACAGAACGAGCTATACATAGAATATGCTTCATGCTTCAACAGCCCTCTAACAGACAAACCAACACTGAATTGATTTTAACTGAATTGAATAGAAGTGAATATCTCGCTTGACAAGCCAAACTATAAGAATAAAATGTATAGTTTGGACATGATTGATAAACCAAACTCAATCCAGGGTGGAATCAATGGTTGTCTTACCTACAGCCTCTGCACTACAACGAATCAGAGGAACGAACAAAAGGTCAACGCCAATTCAAACCACCACTGTTCTTGTCCTTTGCTAAGCCCACCCCAATGACTCTCTAAACACATAGGCTTGAGCGTTTTGCTTGGAAAACACCGACCAATCACAAGGCCTTCTATGTCCCAATGCCTTGAGGCTTGATGTGGCAAATGTATGTGCACCTACGTGGTCTCAATTATAGGATGAGTGAATATCTGCTTTACTTAGATTTTATTATATACTATCTTTTTTCTTTCTTTCTTTCTTTCTTTCCTTCCTTCTTTCTTTCTCTTCATAAACACACATCTTCTCTTTCTTATTTGTGAGATTCAGCCTTCTTTGTCTTTCTTTTAGCCAGTGATGAATGATATTGTATTTAGGCCGAATTAAGTTTATTCTTACAATAATGCTTATGTTTCTTGGCATGTTTCAGGACATTGGCCAAGAAAGTTCAAAATTATGAAATACTTTTCTTTAGGAGCATAAATAACTGTATGCATATTCATGTAGTCTGTGTGTGTGTGTGTGTGTGTGTGTGTGTGTGTGTGTGTGTGTGTGTGTGTGTGTGTGTGTGAAATAGAAAGGAAGGGAGAGCTGAGGGGTAATATCATGGCCACCCAAAAGGAGAAGTAATTAATCGGTTAAGTTCTCCGCCTACAGTCGACTGATGACACATGCACAATGCACAGGCAGAACTCACGCGCGCATATTAATTTCAATTCGTGCTGCTGGAGACCGCGCACAGCTCAGATAATGCGCGCAGTCTCTCTCTCTCTCTCTCTCTCTCTCTCTCTCCCTCACTGCCACTCCCCCTTCCCGGTTACAAAGCCCCTTTCGCTCGCCGTAGCCCTAAGCTTATGGAAATTGATCGCCACTCGAGGGCGGCGTAGGCTTATTCAAATGCAAACCCTCGTTACGCCGAGACGCGGTTGTCCGCATTCTCACGTTGTCGTCACGTCCCGCTGCTGCCGGGAATCTAAATTGTCCGGGGATTCTGCAACGAGTGTCGCTGCTGCGCTTCGGTCCTCGCAAATTCATTTCTGATCATAGATGGAGTTGTTCCAGCAAGTGAAGTTGTCCGTGACGCGCCAAGGCTACCTTGTCATCTAAAAGTCCACACAACTCGGCGAGGAAGAGGATTGAGGACTTTCTTCAATAAATCAGCAGATAGCCGGTGTTCTGTTCTGAGCATTGGTGAAGATGCTGTCTGACGGAGGCGCCTTTCTTCTCGTTTTAACCCTTGTGGTGTGTGAGGTAAGATCAATGGGCGGCAAATGCACCTGACCTGAGTGCAAAAAAACATCTAATATGGCTAGTTCAGCAGGTCATAGTGTGCTAGATTGTAGTTGTAGCCTAGGACTGCGATGGGGTTTCTTGTACCATAATTTCTCTGCAGTGAAGTTTGGAACCAAAACCTTTTTGGGAAGAAAAAATGAAAAATAATAAGTTCATTCACTACATGTATTCTTGTTTAGCCCTGGCGTGTTTTAGTGGTGGGATGTTTCTGCTTGTTTCTTACTTTTGCTGAGGTAACCACATTTTCAAAGCGTGAAGTTGTGGTACACAGGGAAAGGTTTCAGCCCGATTAAACAACAGCTCCCACAAACTTGCACTCTCTCCAACGGCTGATGGAGAAACTCACCGGAGCGATGACTTTTGTTGAAAGTGGTATTGGGTGAAATATTAATGTACCGCGTCTGACGAGATCCCTTAACAGACTTTTATCCTAAATTGCTACAACCTCTCGGAACAGATACCGTACCGTAAAGGACAGACGCGCGTTGGACAGCCCCGGGTCATTAACTATTGAACATCTTTGAAAAATGGGATAAAAACACAGGAGTGGGGTAATAGGTTCACCTTGCTCTTTTCTTTTGCCCCTAAGCACTTGTTATAATAAGGTTTTAATGGCAGTTGTCCTCAATTATGCATCACAAGCCATGTATTCTAACGGTGTAAAAGAATTAAATCCTCTACAGAGCAACCATGATAAATGTAGGCTACTTCTCACTCTATATATCTGTCCTCTGGTCTGACCATCTTTCTTTACATGTGGCTTTTAAATAATTTAATACAACACTGTTTCACTACAGTGAAAGGTTCATGGGTAGTGTTTTTTTTTTGACAGGAAACCCAAACTATGGACATGGGATGAGTAAGTGTGGGTGTGTGTGTGTGTGTGTGTGTGTGTGTGTGTGTGTGTGTGTGTGTGTGTGTGTGTGTGTGTCAGGGGACAGGAGTGTGTGTGGGGGGGTGTTAGGTGTGGTGGTAGAGGAAGAGAACAGATG
Source organism: Sardinella longiceps (assembly GCA_027497455.2). Classification (NCBI taxonomy): domain Eukaryota; kingdom Metazoa; phylum Chordata; class Actinopteri; order Clupeiformes; family Clupeidae; genus Sardinella; species Sardinella longiceps. The sequence goes on from JAODXP020000033.1 coordinate 32,929,877, forward strand.
AAGTATCGAACTGAAGAGTAAGGTCTGCATAATAGAGAGAGAATGAAAGTGAGAAGGGAAAAAAACAGAAAGATGAGAGTCGTGTGTGTGTGTGTGTGTGTGTGTGTGTGTGTGTGTGTGTGTGTGTGTGTCTGTCTGTCTGTCTGTCGTGTGTGTGTGTGTGTGTGTGTGTGTGTGTGTGTGTGTGTGTGTGTGTGGGGGGGTTGTATTGTCAAGTTGTTCTATCTATCTGTCTGTCTGTCTGTCTATCTGTCTATTGACATGTCTGTTGAGTAGTCTGCCTATTAACCTGTCTATCTGTCAGTTGATATCAATCTATTCATTCAGCAAAATGACATAAAATAATAATAATAAATCTTGTACTCACCTCTTACATTGACCTGTGTAAGAGCCAGCTTTTCTCCTCAATGCAGTAATATATGATTCCCCCTGGTGCTTTGTAAGCATATGTTATTATTTAAGCTCGGCCATTCTGCCAGTCATGGGCAATATGTCTCAACGTTTATCTCTTTATCATCTGTCCTTACTGTAAAGAACAGAAATCAGCACTTATACTGAAGTGCTAACACAAGACTATTTTAATAGATATTCTTTTTTGTTTCGTATTTTTGTCTGTGCAATGATAAATGAATAACAATAACGGAATTGACCCTCATACTGTAAGTCTGTTGAAGGCATCCTAAGTAGTGCTGGCAAAATTAACGCTTTAAAGGAATAGTTCACCTCTTTATGAAAATTGGTTATTCAGCCCCTTACTTGGAGTTACATATGTGGTGGGTAAAAGCATTTTGGTCTCAGTGCTTGCGTTCTCCTAGTATGACATCCCCAATTTTCCCCATTTTTTAGTTTTAGCTTAGCACAGGCGCTGGAATGTAATGTTGCCAGATATGCAACTCTTTGGCAACTTTACTTTCCAGTGCCTATGCTAAGCTAAAGGTAAAATTGGAGTTGCCAGACAAGGACAACGTATGCACTGCCACCAAAATGCTCTTACCTATATAACTCTAGGTAAGGGGGTGAATAACCATTTTTCATAAAGAGATGAGCTATTCCTTTAACTCAAGTGATAAATCCCCCCAAAAATAATAACTCAGATTAAAAAAAATTAAATCAGATTAATCTTGACGATTCATTATGTGTATGCTCAATTTCAGATAAAAAATGGCTAGGCTATCAAGCCAAACGAGACAAAAACTATCGCCTAGTTCCGGAATCTCCAACAGCAGAGGGTTGATGTTTGGGGAACCTGTAGGGGATATGTGTGAATTGCCCCATTTGAGAAGAACAAAGCTAGCTAATTCGCTACAGGGTCTTACCATGGCAAAATAAGGGTGCCAAATACCCTAGCATCCAAATTCTTACTGGAGGAAATTAGTTGTGATTAAACGTGATTAATCATGGCAAAAATCTTATGATTAATCAGATGTTTTTTAATCGTTTGACAGCTCTAATACTATGCAACTTTGGATTGCATCCAATGGTGTAGAATAGTTATTTTTTTCCATGCTATCAATATGCTTGGCCATTACAATCATAAGCCTGTTCGTAGGTAATGGGCTAATAGTGCAGTATTTCTGAATGCTGGGGTTGTGCAGAGGTGGACTATTCGCCAAAAGTCTGTACTACTGGTATCATGGTAGCCTGACATAGCCCGCCCATAATACGAATGTTCATCCGTATCCATGGTCTGGGAACGGTCCTCTGGGGCGTGTTTACATCGGTAGAGAGTCTACCGGCCAATAAGCGAAGCTGATTAGACGAGCTGTCCAATCGTTTCAAACCAGAAGTGAATGACCTCCCCTCCGCAATATAATCACGTCAGGTTAAAGAGCCTCCAGACCATGAATACGGATGAACAGCAGTATTATGGTCGGGCTATGTCAGGCTAGTATCATGGTAGACAAAAGACAAAATCACACCAGATTTCTCCTTTAATAAACCAATTAAAACATCTGGTCACAGCCTTGGCTTTTACGCATTCTGCCAGTTTTAGGTGCCCGTTTTATCTATTGGCTTTATCGTATTGCAGTATATCAGGCAACATTCTGCTTAAGATGGGCTTAGATTTCAATGACTTTTCAGCTCAGTGGTTAGAGCGTTCGTCTCCAATGCTGTTGTTGTGTTGTAGTTGACAAGGTGGCGGATTCAAGACCTGTGAGTCGTTGAGAAGAACTGACCTCGGCTACATTGATTCTATGGGCCTGGATGGGAGTGAGGACTTAGGGGGGTCAGTTTAATGGATGCCGGCTAGCTGGCGGCAATATGTGGTCAATCCTCATAACCCTATAGCCTTAAAGGAATATTCCATGTTTTAATGAAAATTGGTTATTCACCCTCTTACCTAGAGTTACATATGTGGGTAAAAGCATTTTGTTCTCTGTGCATATGTTTTCCCTGTCTGGAAACCCCAAATTTAGCTTTATTTTAGTTGTAGCTTAGCATAGTGGCTGGAATGTAAAGTTGCCAGATAGCAACTCTTTGGCTACTTTCCATGCTTATGCTAAGCTAAAGGTAAAATTGGGGTTGCCAGATTGGGAAAATGCATGCACTGAGACCAAAATGCTTTTACCCACAAATGTAACTCCAGGTAAGAGGGTAAATAACCAATTATCATAAAGAGGAGGAATATTCCTTTAAGAACTGGAATATTACTTTAAGAATGCTTCCAAGTTAGAAGTTCACCTGAGCATCTTCCCCTACTCACATTTGTCCTATTCTTTGTTCGCCGAGAACCTAAACAGGAAGCCACAGCTTTCCTAAGTATTACAGTAAACCAACACAGTAGTAACAACAACTCTGGCACTCTGATATGGTTGATCCATTCCAAAAATTCCCAATATTACAGTAGGCCTATACAACATACTGGGCATGTTAAAAACAGATCAAAAGAATTTGTACATTGAGTTACTTTAAAGAAAATCATACTGATTGGTTTCTTTTTTTTTAAAGCAGATTTACAAAAGTAGCCCCACACTTCATTGGTAGACTATTGTGAGTCCTGACATTTAAAACGAGGCATTGACAACTTTGAAAGAGTACTAGTAGTTTATCTAGAAGTCTATTTACATGTGCATTGTTGTGTTGTGTTGGAACAGTCTGCTATGGAATGTAGGTACGCAAAGAAGTGAGTTTTTTTTTTCCATATACAGTAGACCCCATCACTCTACCTCCGATCTGACCCATGTAATTCACACCGCTCACATTATGTAAACTGAAGCAAAATTCCTCAAAAATTCCTCTCTCTCTCTCTCTCTCTCTCTCTCTCTCTCTCTCTCTCTCTCTCTCTCTGTTTTGTGAGAGTTGAGGACTTGCGTCAGAGGCCAGGCTACTGCATGATGTAAATTCAGTCTCCCTTTCTCTCTCTCCTCTATTGAATTAAGGATGGCATATCATCAGGGTTTTAGGTCTCCAGTTCCTTCAGCTCTGACCAGCTGAATAATAAAAAAAAATATGCAGTTCGATGGTTACATATGTAGGTCTGATATAGTATTCATGCACCGTGCCTGATTTCAGGCTTACCAGCATCACTGTAGGGGAAAAAAATTGCCTTGAGATATAAAGAGGTGGATTGAAGTAGGATGAATTTACAATTTATCTCATTGTACCTCTATATAGATTGTATGGACGTGATGAGGATTGATAAATTACATGTTCTGCGTGAAATGTGCATCCTTGCAGGGCCGGTTCTAGGCATAGACAAACGAGGCGGTCACCTAGGGCACCAAATATCAGGGGGGCATCACAATACATTTCTTATGTGCTTTCTTCAGTTTTTCTCTTATATTTTTAGAACAGGGGGGGCAAAACTCAAATCTGGCCTGGGGCACCAAAAAGGCTTGAACCGGCCCTGCATCCTTGCATGGACATCACTGCCTACTAGCTGAAGACGGAATTTGCCCATAGCCAAGGAGTGTTCTAAAAGTGCTATGCATATATAACAACCCCCATCCGTGCCCACCTCCACGAGATGGAAGAAAAGTTCAGGCTCAGGATTTTTTTTCACTATCAGCCCTGCATATGGATGGATGGATGGATGGATGGATGGATGGATGGATGGATGGATAGATAGATAGATAGATAGATAGATGGATTGAATATGCATGTCTTCATCTTCTCCACCACTGAAGCATCTCTCATGGGCAGGTACAGCAGATGTGACAAACAGACCATAATTCCACGGCAACAGGGGCCATTGTTGACGCTATAGCACGCACCATGGCAACTTCATCAATAATAGCTGCAGCTAAAAGGGCAACTCAACACAACACAACATCACCCATCACAACACACACAACACAAAAGCAACACAACACAGTTCAAAACTACAGTGTGTATTGTGATATCATACCAGTGTAGTTACCTCCGCCAAGGAGGTTATGTTTTCGTCGGCGTGTGTCTGTGTGTGTGTGTGTGTGTGTGTGTGTGTGTGTGTGTGTGTGTGTACTGTATCTGTCTGTCTGTCTGTGTACAAGATAACTCGAAAAGTAGCCTACTGCATGGATTTGGATGACATTTTCGGCTTTTCTAGTTTGATAATGCTCTCCATGCCCATGTGTTGTGTACTGTAGCATTCTCATCCTGACTGTTGGTGTTATTGTACCATAGTGCATTTTCAGATCTGCTTTGAATTTCAATCAGTGAAGTCAGTGTGCTGCACCGAAGAGAGTGAGAAAGACAGAGAGAGAAAGAGAGCGAGAGTGAGTGTGTGTGTGTGTGTGTGTGTGTGTGTGTGTGTGTGTGTGTGTGTGTGTGTGTGTGTGTGTGTGTTGGGGGAGAGGGTGGGAAGGGGTATTTTCTACACAAACAGCTGAATCTCCCTTACAAGACAAACAGGAAACTGAAAGAACAGTAGGGATGAGTGGCACAGATAGCCTACAGTAGGAGCAGGTGTATGTGTGTGTGTGTGTGTGTGTGTGTGTGTGTGTGTGTGTGTGTGTGTGTGTGTGTTTGTGCATGCAGCGTCAGAGTTATGGACCATGCCAGTAAGCAGATTACTGAAAGTTTGAAAACTTTGTGAATAAAAGAATTGAATTAATCTTGGATTAGCTGCTGGAAGCAAGGTTATTGAGCTCGGTGGTCTTTTGGTGTCACTTGCTCTATATGTCGCCTTCAAGGCACTAACTCCACAAGTTGAAGGTTAAGGTGGTTAGGGTTAAGGTAAGGCCTTGCAGGCAGGGCTGTGTGGAAGATGCTGTTGAGAGCAAAAAAATGGCATTTATTGGGCCTATACACTCAATATTGAGTGATTTAAAATGGACTGTACTGTATAGGTGTCAGGTTTCTTGTTAATCTGTGCTTGATTCATCTGGGTTATCTGGGTTTGTGAATAAAGATGTTGAATTCATATCGGATTAGCAGCACAAAGCTTATTGGTTATTGAGCTGGGCGGTCTTTTGGTCTGTCTTGCCCGGTATGTCACCTTCCAGGCAGCTTGGAGTGATGGACATTAAAACACCTGAAAGTACAGCTGTAAACTGCCTACTATTATTTGAACATCATAGCCTGACATAGCCCGACCATAATACTGCTGTTCATCCGTATTCATGGTCTGGAGGTTCTTTAACCTGACGCGATTATACTGCGGGGGGAGGGCATTCACTTTTGGTTTGAAACAATTGGACAGCTCGTCTAATCAGCGTCGCTTATTGGCCGGTAGACTCTCTACCGATATAAACACGCCCAAGAGGACCGTGCCCAGACCATGATACGTATGAACATGTCAGGCTATGAACATCAGTGACCAGCACCTGAACAAACGGATATGAAAATACCGTAATACCTTCATAACCCTTTTATTATGGTGTGATAGGTAAACATGATAAATTGATAAGTTGTTAGTGCGAGCTGTCAAATGGTATTGACTAATATGGAATACAGAAGTGCACTACTCTAGTGGTATTTGAAGTATGCTAAACATAGATGCAGACATACAGGCACAGGTATTGAACAAATTATGATTCAGAAAAATTACAGGACTTTTTAGACAGGTTCCCAAAGACCCAAACTATCATTTTGGAGGAATTGGTTGACTTTATAGGCTTCCCCCATCCTATATGGAAATGGAATAATCCAATCCAGTTTGAACACTGAAAGGAGAAATCCAGTGTATATCAATGCATAG
>JAODXP020000033.1:32940997-32945997 GCA_027497455.2 Sardinella longiceps
GTGATGAAACTTTTTACCAGATAAACGTCACAGGTGTCCTGTTATTTGAAAATAGCGGACACCCTTTCGGCCAATCACAAAGCAGTATTCCATTCTACCAGATGATATGCAGTAGTGGTCAAATCTTGATGTCACCACAAGCCCTAATCCCTCAAAATCGTAAATGGAATTAATTGACTTCCTAATTGGTTGATTAATATTTAATTATAAGTCGTTAAGTGTCCAGGGCTTAGGGTCTAGAGAGGGCGTTTGAATTCAGCCAATGCTTTCATACCAGCCCGTAGGCGCTGAGTGAAGACCAGTATCACTGTTTGCCCAATGTGACTCATATGAATGCTCTTTAAGCTTGTTTTTCTCCTCTAGCAATGAGTGATACAGACATCAGCCATAGAGTCAGGGGAAAGTGGTTAACAACGATAATGTCCAACACTGACAGTATATATTGTAGTATTGCAAGTTTATTTTTATATGTGTACGAGTAGAATACTTGAACATGTATTTTGCTCCACACCTGTGCCCTCAAATTCAACAAATCCCCTGAATTGTACTCAGGTCTGGTCTCCTCAAAGGACCTGATGGACATTTTTCAGGTATTGAGAAATGACTCTTGCTGGAGGTGTTCGTATTCAAAATGATTGGATAAGCCATTGACTGATAACTTGTAGTATTGTTGCATTGCATTCACAAATATTAAATGGAATTGTGTCATAAGTCTTGGCTAGGCTTAGTCAGACAGGTCTCAAGTGGTTTAAATTTAGTTGATTTTGACTCACTGTTGGCACCACTTCAGGTTCTTCCCAAAGTGACCCGCTGTAGAAGGAAATAAGAGTGTTCATAGGTGGGGCACGACAGAGGAGAGAGTATGTATTTTTTATTTATTCTTTTAAAGATATTTTTGGGCTTTTTTTGCCTATAATCAGATAGGACAGTGTAGAGTTGGACAGGAAGTAAGTGGGACAGAGGGATAGGGTGGGATCGGGACATGACCTCGGGTCGGACTCAAACCCGCGTCCCCAGAGTAATGGTATGACGCTCTAGCCCACTGAGCCACGGCGCCCCCAGAGTGTGTATTTTTTTATGCCTAGCTTTATTGATACCTTCCTTTGTTAAGACCTTAAAGTCAGAACAAAACAGCCACACACACACTGTCACATGGCCTACATTCATATAAATAATAAAATAATCAGGTCAGTGTGCAGAAATACTGTTTTGTCATTGTTATTATTTTACTGGGGTGGTTGAGGGCAAATGAGGCTTTGAAAATACTCCACCTTAAAGCTGTACTTAAAGTAAACCCAATCAATTATACAACTAGTCCTTGCTATGGCTATCTACTGTATATAAGTGGATAGGTTGACTAGCCTTCACTGTGAATAGCTATACAGGTGGATAGGGTTATTAACTCTCACTGTGACCAACTATGCAAGTGGGTAAGTTGACTGGCCTCATTGTGACTACCTACAGGTGGTTACTACCTGAAACTTGCATTTAAGAAGAAAAGCCTCTTAAGTCTCATATGTCTGAGAGAAAAAAAATGTATATCAAGCCATTCCTACCCTTGTACATGCCTGGAATATGGAACATTTATTATGCATAGCCTATTCACAGTATGATTAAACTGTTAATTGCAAAACGTGTGAGATTACTAGCATATAGGATGTCCTATAAATGTCCTTAGATGTGTGAAGATGTTCATGAGAAATTGACAGTGTAGATTTACACACTCGCACACTAATTAAAGACAACAGAAGAGGTAAATAATCTAGGGGTGAAAATAAATACAACATAGCTAATTGGATTAATCTTACAGTAACGTTCCGTTAACATTCATGCGTTTTTTTTTTTTTGTTTTGTTTTGTTTTTTTGCTTTTTTTTAAACACAGTAGTTCCTTGTCGTGTCTGTGGATTGGCATGTGTTTAGGAGCATCGAAATTGGCAACAGGAGGCTTCAAGGTGACATGTTGTTTGTGGCTGTGTCACTGGAGTCACTTGCTTTTCTCTGCTGCCTGCATTAGCTAATTAGCTTTTTCCCAGCAACAATAGGCACACCGCATGATGCTGGAGGGCCTTTTATAAAGCTTTATGGGAGTGAGTGAGTGAGTCAGTGACTGAGAGAGAGAGAGAGAGAGAAAGAGAGAAAGAAAGACTGAAAGAGGAAGAAAGACTGTATTATTGGGTTGAATGACAGTAGGGAGGTCAGCCAGGTAGACGGCGGGGAAAATACTCACACATAATATTCTGATATACTACAGTGACATTTACAGAGTATCACATCTACTGAGACCTGAACCCATTATATGTTTTATGTGTTCATGTGGAGCCATGGACTATGGTGACTTTTTGTATATATAGAGAATATTATAATGTATAAAATATGACATTATATACAAAACACAATGTAAGGGAAATGCATGTATGATTTAATATACACTAATACTGCATAATGTAACATCATGTGGAGCCATGCACTATGGTGACTTTTTGTGTACAGTATATAGAATATTATAAGGTACAGAAAATATGACAATAAATACAACACATAACAAAAGGGAAAAGCATCTATGATTTGATATGTACATATGAAGAGTTCAGATGCAAAACCCCCTAACTCCACTTGACCACTTTTTGAGAAAAAGGCCATTTTTTATCAGGGGTTTACAGTGTTTTGATTGTAAACAAATATTTTAGACATGGCAGGGAGCAGGTTTTATTTTATTTTTTCACAAAAACATTTCATTTACATATTCTAGATTTATACAGGATTCACACAATATTATTGGTGTTGGGGGTTTTGCATCTGAACTCCTCATATACATATGTACTGCATCATATCACATGTTCAGTATGCATTCATCTATTGCATTCATGTGGAGCCAGGCACTATGGGGACTTTTTGTGTACAGTATATAGAAAATATTATAATGTACAGAAAATATGTCATTAAATACAACACATAACAAAAGGGAAAAGCATCTATGATTTGATATGTACATACTGTATGCACTGTACATATGTACTGCATCATCTCACATGTTCAGTATGCATTCATCTATTGCATTCATCTATCTTACAGATATTCACTTGTTTTTGTGTATATAGAAAATATTATAATGTGCAGAGAGTATGACATTATATACAACACATAATAAAAGGGAAATGCATGTATGATTTGATATGTACATATATACACATATGTATTGCATCATCTCACATGTTCAGTATGCATTCATCTATTGCATTCATCTGTCTTACAGATATTCACTTGTACGCTGTTGGACTACAGTCCATTTAGAGTGGTTTGGAGTGTCCTGTTGTTAGTGCTAATTGCTAGAGGGGAAATTGTCCGTGTTTGATGCTCCGCAGTCATTATGTCTGGGACTGAATGAGCCCTCCATTAGCGCGCTAATAAAACTGCTCACGCCGGCCTTAAGTAAACTCCCTTTATTTAACCAGTTAACACTTAGTTATCAATAGGTTTGCTGTTTGCCTGTAATATTGGGAAGTTCATTACAAACCCTGACTTAATTTGAGAAATTTCAATTTTCCAAAATAAAGTAACTGGTGGAAGCTTTATTAATGGGAAAAAAAAACTCTGCAGTTCATCGGCTTGGAATTGTTTCGGAGCAACAAATAATCAAAACTGCATGATCACAAGGCTCATATACAATACATTTGGGTATTTCTTCTCAAACTCACAATATTGGCCTTTAAAAAGAAAAAGAAAAAACGGAAAAATGTTTGTGGTATTTAGCAGACACTTTAGCAGACACAAAGCATTTTGTCTGTTTGTCTGATGGACGTCCCAAGAGTGAGCTGGCTGTAGCGTCCAACCGGTGATGTTATATCGAACACTTTGTTGCCTTTAATGAGCTGTTTAGAGCCGTGATCACCATGCCTGTCAGGCGCGTTCCTGACCACTCCTGAATACAGACTCACTCCTATGGTCCAGACTGAATGTAAATGTCTCTCGTCGCTTAGTCACCAGTGACATTTTAATGTGAGCGTACATTGGCTTCCAAAAATAAGCAAACAAATAAATAAATAAATATTCAAGGACAGCGTCTCCTTAGTTACACATGAGTGTATGCTGGCTTAATAGTAATACTAGAAAAGACCTCCGCCAAGACAATGTGCTCACAGACGGTGTTCTGGATCACCAATTGCTACCAAAATCAAAGCAGTTCTTACTGGTCCCAATACACATTGTCTGAAAATTTCATCCAAATCTACGCAGTACTTTTCGAGTTATCTTGTTCACAGACAGACAGATGGACTGACACACACACACACACACACTCACACGAAAAAATAACCTCCTTGGCAGAGGTAACAATAATGAAATTTCTTCAAATGCGGCACACACACACACACACACACACACACACACACACACACACACGCACACACACAAAACATAACCTCCTTGGCAGAGGTAATAATGATGGCATTTCTTCATCTGCAGCACCTGTTGCATGTCCTCAACCCTCTGTAGGAACCCTACACTCCACCATACACAAGGCCCAAGGGACCATCTTATAGGCTTTGGCAGGCATAATGTTCAGACAGGCGTCATAAAAACTCAGACAATCTTAATGAATGAACTGGAACTGACTGTTCTGTAATTTCCACTTTGCCTTGGGTTTGATCTCTCTCACACAAACACAAACACACACCCACGTCCTCCCTCTCTATCTCTCTCTAACATATGCACACACACACACACACACACACACACACACACACACACACACACATCCTCTCTCTATCTCTCTCTGACATACGCACACACACACACACACACACACACACACACACACACACACACACACACACACACACACACACACATCCTCTCTCTATCTCTCTCTGACATACACACACACACACACACAAACAAACAAAACACTTGAGTAGAGAAGAGACTGTCCCCAAAAGTGACACATTTCCACTTTTTGTAATTTCCCCACCTTAAGCCACAGGTCCTTAATATGGTGCAAGCC
>JAODXP020000033.1:32948497-32950997 GCA_027497455.2 Sardinella longiceps
TTGTTTGTTGCTCTGATTGGTCGTAGCTAGAGCTGTGGTCGTAGCAGCATGCTATTGGGAGCAGAGGCAGTTTGAAAGACGGGTTCTTGAGCCATGTTGTATCAGTTGTGGTTAGACGATACAGTAACACTTTATTTCGATACAGTAACACTTTATTTCTTTATTTTATCCTACAAAACAAATTATTTATAAAGCGAAGGGAGATTTTCCTTGCCTCTGTTCCTCATGGATGCTTCCCGTAACTGTCTGTAAAGCGCCGCGAGACAATGCACTGTTTGAATTGAATTGAATATTTGAAGGTACTGTGATAGGACTAACATGACATAACTTCTGACATACTAACCCTAACCCTAACCATGACAAATACCGGGTGACCCTTAATGACTGAAGTCATGACAGGTGTATAAAGTTTATGACAGATTCATGACGTCATGTCATAGTTAATGACAGTGTCACGTCAGTCTTATGACAGTACCTTTGAATTAAGTGTGACCGAATAGGGTTTATTGAGGATGGATATGGTGTAAATGCAGTAATATTCAGTTTAGCACAGAAGTGTATTAAGTTGAATTAATATACTGTAGGTGTAGAATGCAATAGTAGTCAGTTTCAGATGAGTTCAGCACAGAACTGTATCGAGTTGGATTAAGTTGAATAGGTAGAGCTTTAAAATGCTACAATATTCAATTTCATTTGAGTTTAGCATAGAAGTGCATTGATTAGGATTAAATACATTGAGAATAAAGGTCTATAATTTAGAATTGGAGCTGTAGAATGAGAATGTTGAGAGGAGAAAATGAGATTACGGCCGGTAGAACAGGGATGACCACGTGCAGAGGCGTGAAGGAGATAAGAGATCATGTTTAAATATCCATACCACAGTGTGTGTGTGTGTGTGTGTGTGTGTGTGTGTGTGTGTGTGTGTGTGTGTGTGTGTGTGTGTGTGTGTGCGTGTATGTGTGTGTCTGTACTTAAACGCCAATAGAACATGAAGAGCTCCCAGCTGGGCCCCAGCGTGAGACATGAGTGAGTCATCCCTCGCTCACTCGCTGGCTAACTCATACATTCAGACTAACACACACACACACACACACATAGAGACAAACACACACACCGACACACATAGAGGCAAACACACACGCACACACACAAACACATATGTACACACACACACACACACACACACACACACACACACACACACACACACACACACTCACACACATATCGACACAAAGACATTTAAACACCCATATAGACACAAACACACATATTATTCACACACAAAAACACACACAGACACACACACACACACACTGGCAATTTATGTACACTCACATATTGATATGTGCTGATCAATAAAACATGGATATATATATGTGCACACATTCACATACTGTAGGAATATCTGCATGCCGTCACATGCACTGAGAAACACACACACACACACACACACACACACACACACACACACACACACACACTTCTGAGTATCAGTGGTATTTACCCAGGCTGACATTTCTCATAGTCATGAATCAAGATGGATTCAGTGAGCCAGACATGCAATCAACCTTTCCACACTGACATTGACACACACACACACACACAGACACACACAGACACACAGATGTGCACACACACTCAAACACTCACTGACACACCACTCTGTTTTCATTGATGGTGACAGTGTGTTGAAACTGCCCTCTGTCAAATATTCTCTTACAGATAAATATAATCTCAGAGACTGAGAATGTTCATGCACATAGAGATACATACATGAACGCACACACACACACACACACACACACACACACACACACCGTCCTACTCATCATGTGTTATTATTGGTGACAAACAAACCAGTTGGAATCATGATTTATTTGTGTGTGTGTGTGTGTGTGTGTGTGTGTGTGTGTGTGTGTGAGAGAGCGACAGAGAGAGGGAGCGTGGATTTAGGTATTGCATGTGAGGGGGGGGGGGTGTTTGGTGAACGTGTGTGTGTGTGTGTGTGTCTGTCTGTTTGTGGGGGGTTGATAAACGTGACTCAAAGGTCGGTTGGTGCTTGTTTCATTCCCACAGCAACGGAGCATCAAGCGAAAAAAAGGAAAAAAAAAAAGAAAAGAAAAGAGAGTGTCAATCAAGGCAAGCAGCCACTTAGGATTCATCAAGGAGAAACCTGCCAGAGAACGGGCAGCATGCTCAACAAACACACACACACACACACACACACACACACACACACACACACACACACACACACACACACCATTCAGCAACCATTCATGCCAAAACGCAATCACACACACACAGAAACACATACACTCAACAAATGGTCCTGCCAATACACAAAGAAATACACACACACACACACACACTCTCTCTCTCTCTCTCTCTCTCTCTCTCTCTCTCTCTCTCTCTCTCTCCAACCAACATGCCAAACACACACATTTACTAGTGCAGGTGCACATGACACAAGGAAACACACACACACACACACACA
>JAODXP020000033.1:32958497-32963497 GCA_027497455.2 Sardinella longiceps
AAAACACACACACACACACACACACGTGCGCACACACGCAGTCACTTGAGAAAGACACGGTATCATTAACCAAATTATAATAAGCACTTTCAAATGTAAGATGGTGAAATAGAGAGAGAGTCAAGACAGGACGAAGGGTACAGAGATGAATAATGAAGAATACATGGTAGATAAAAGTTGTGAGAGAGAGAGAGAGAGAGAGAGAGAGAGAGAGAGAGAGGAGTAAATGCGATAGAGATGTAAAATAGTGAGATGAAGGAAATACTTAGACAATAAGGTTTAATGAAACACCATCAGAGCAGCAGTAAAATCAACCATATCAGCCTCTATTAATTTCCAACTAATCAACATCATGGCTGAGAGTCCCTTGATTCCACTGCAACTGTTTTTAATCTCTTAGCTACCTTATTTCTTCATTTAAAAAAGGCTGAGTCATGTGTGTGTGTGTGTGTGTGTGTGTGTGTGTGTGTGTGTGTGTGTGTGTGTGTGTGTGTGTGTGTGTGTGTGTGTGTGTGTGTGTGTGTGTGTGTGTAAAAGCTGTTTAAAACTCAACCTGTGTCTCCCCTAGGGCCCTCTCACTCCTCACAAAAGACCAGGGAAATCACTGTTAAGCCCTTATGAGATTTTAAGTTGGCCAACTTGGCTCATAGCCTGGGAGTATCCCTGCTGCTTTTGCACGCTCAATTTTCATTTCACTGTGGGAAGCAGAATGGCTCTGGTATAATAGATACGATTGGTTTATGACGTACATATAGATAAGTATACATTCCTAGCGCCCAATCAGGGCCGTTTCAAGGTACTTGGGGGCCCCAAGCAAACAGGGCATTGTCAACTACTGGTAAGCAGCTATGCTTCTGGGAAACAAACCCCAGAGCTGTTTATTGGGTGCTAGGAAATTAGTTAGCTAACTTGCTAACTAATTTCCCATTGTCAACTAACTACATTGCTAACTGGTTAGCAGCTATGCTTCTGGGAAACAAACCCCAGAGCTGTTTATTGGGCGCTAGGAAATTAGTTAACTAACTTGCTAACTAATTTCCCATTGTCAACTAACTACATTGCTAACTGGTTAGCAGCTATGCTTTTGAGAATAGGATGCCTGGAAAATCCTAAACCACTCTAAACAAACAACAACAGGGTTGAGACAATCATAAACAATGCTTCCCCACTAGGAGAAAATGAATTGGTGGTTCCCAGACTGAATATCACTTGTATACAAGGCTATTTGGCTCGCTTCCCACTAGGAAATGAGACAACACACATCTCTTCAATTCCCATTTTGTCTCCACTACAGTATGGCAAACAAACACGAACCCTCTTTAAGGTGCTGTTAAGAGATGCAGCCAACCTTGAACACTCGCACACAAAACCAAGGCATTGGCAGAATCACAGTGTCACCACTACAGTATGCCTTAAACACTTATACTTATTATAAATAAAAGGAGAAATTTGGCCCTAAGCCCTAAACACTTATAGCCTTTAAGGAGAAATTTGGCCCTAAGCCCTAAACACTTATAGACTTAGAGGATAAATTTGGGCATGAATCAATCAATAGCTTTGTTGTTCGAGGCCACAGTGCTGTTGAAAGAAAAAGAAACTGAAAAAGATATACGTCTGGTGAACCGGCAGTTACAGTAAAGGCATCCACACACATGGTCCCAGCAGAGTGCAGAGCACTGTGCTTACAACATTGGTGTCAATGGAAATCAAGGTGCCATTAAGGGCAAAAAAATACAATTGAGCATCATTTGTGGTGAACATTATTAGTGTTGATATGATGGAGTAGTGAAGTTATCTGCACGGAAGACCATCTGATTTCGAAGGGTGTGAGATGAGGCTCACTAACCAGCCCACTGGGTATTGACAGGGAGACCCTGTAGGCTATTTAACGGCGGCTTGAACCTTCCAGTTACTGCAAGTCTTTGAGGGTTTACAGCTTACCTGCGATATTGGGATCCATCCAATGTTAGTGGGAAAAAAAAAACAAAAAAAAAACATTCAGACTAGCACAAAAAGGCGCCTGGCCTCAACATTATTAGTGGTGATGGAATTGTAGTGTTATCTACACCCACGAACATCTAATTTCTTAGGCTCTGAGAGGAGACTCACCAAAACAGCCCACTGGGTATTGACAGGGAGACCCTGTAGGCTATTTAACGGCGGCTTGAACCTTCCAGTTACTGCAAGTCTTTGAGGGTTTACCGCTTACCGGCAACATCGGGATCTCACCAATGTTACTGAAAAAAAACATTCAGACTAGCACAAAAAGGCGCCTGGCCTCAACATTATTAGTGGTGATGGAGTTGTAGTGTTATCTACACCGGAGAACATGTAATTTCTAAGGCTCTGAGAGGAGACTCAGCAAAACAGCCTGCTGGGTATTGACAGGGAGACCCTGTATTTAACGCCTGCTTGAACCTTCAGATGCCCAGGGTGTCTTTAATGTGGCACCTCACTCAGGCGGCCATTATCTCTCCCCTCTCTCTCTCTCTGCTACTCTAATGCCCTTCCTTTCCTCCTCCTAATGGTCCTCCCAGCATGCTTTGCACCTTACAGATGGCCTAGAATGAGGTGGCCAATCCCCCCACTTAGAGCCATTTGGTGGCTAAAAAAAGGCTCTAAAGAAGGAGCCAATCAATAGCGTTTCTGTCACGGCTAAGGGTCTGCTTCCTCCTTTCTCTGAGGTTAGTCACTAAAGGAGTGCACAGAAAACCCTGATGAGTTCAGTTTACTTAATAAAATGTGGCAACCCACACTACCCAAATGTGGCTACTTTACATTGTGTTTATGCTAAGCTAAAGCTGAAATTGGGGATGCCAGACTAAGAAACGCTTGCACTGAGACCAAAATGTCTGTGCCCACATGTAAGACAGTTAACTAACTCCATTTTCATGACAATGTGGAATAACCCTTTAATTCATTTAAAACATTGTATGATATATTCTTTTCAACTGGACTTAGCTTTTCAATTTTTACAGTGTACTTCATTCACTTAATTGTTTGACTTTGAAAGAAACATTGAGGTGGCTTGTACTGTACAGCTAAAATTGGGGATGCTAGACTAGGAAACGCATGCACTGACAACAAAATGCTTGTGCCCACATTATGTTACTGTAACTAACTTCAGGTACGAGGGTGAATAACCCATTTTCACAAAAATGTGGAATATCCGTTTAATTCATCTACGGCAACATTTTATTATATTTTGTTTCAACTGGACTTGACTTGGACCTGAGCTCACCCAAGTTTATACAATAAAAAACATAATCACACTCAAAGTTTGACTTTGAAAGAAACTTTGAGGTGGCTTGTACTGTACAGTCCCTTAAGGAATACATTTACCTGTCTCTTTAAAAGGGACTACATGCCTCAGTAATGCGGAGTTGCAGTTGAGTGGAACTTTGGTAATTTGGGAATCTGCCCATATGGTGGCAACTCACAGTGAACAATCATGCCAGTAATGAAGGATGGTACCTAATGACTGGAAGACGACAGACTAATGTCTGCGCACTCTTTCTCACAAACACTTAATTATCTGTGTTTATGTGTGTGTGTGTGTGTGTGTGTGTGTGTGTGTGTGTGTGTGTGTGCGTGTGTATGTAGAGAGAGAGAGAGTTGGAGGGAGGGAGGGAGAGGCAAAGACCAAAACAAAGAACTTTACAAAGGTTTCAAAATGAAAAAAGATAGATAGAAGGACAGACAGTTAAAGATAGATAGATAGATAGATAGATAGATAGATAGATAGTTTGACCGATAGACAGACAAAAGATTGGAGGAGTGGGAGCCATGCTGAAGGTCAGTTCTGACTGCCGTAACGTGCAGAGGACACAGCCCCCCTCAGCCCAGACCATGTTCATTCATGAGGAGTGCACACACACAGCATCCACCCACAGCAGCAGGGATAAACCAATCACGCTGATACGAGACACTGATTGAAATCACAAGTCAGAAAGAATATTGGGTCGAGAGAGAGAGAGAGAGAGAGAGAGAGAGAGAGAGAGAGAGATATTGAGTCTCGAGAGATAGAGGCTTTCAATTCGCTTTGTTTAAACTGAAGCAACAGCAGCAGAGGATTGAGTATAGATCCTATGTACTGTATTGTATGTCTACTTGTAGATGCTTCTACAAATTGCCTACAGGTCTCCACCTCTAGCTGGTGTGTGGTGAGCGTTCTGGCACATAATGGCTGCCGTGCATCACCCAGGTGGGTGCTACACATTGGTGGTGGTCAGTGAGGTCCCCCTTCCACGGTAAGCGCTTTGAGTACCTAAGGGTAGAAATGTAACTAATTATTATTATTTATTATTACAGGTGTGAACTCTGTCATTGTCCCTACATGGCTGTCCATTACAAGCTGAATAGCATTTTAATTTAATACTGTAAGAAGTGGATCTGGTGATTAGCAATGACA
Organism: Sardinella longiceps; assembly: GCA_027497455.2. Taxonomy (NCBI): domain Eukaryota; kingdom Metazoa; phylum Chordata; class Actinopteri; order Clupeiformes; family Clupeidae; genus Sardinella; species Sardinella longiceps. The sequence goes on from JAODXP020000033.1 coordinate 32,962,909, forward strand.
GCCGCATCACCACTTGTCAAGGGGAAACTGATGTTGGTGATGACGATGATTATATTTACATTTACATTTATGCATTTGGCAGACGCTTTTATCCAAAGCGACTTACAAGAGAGGATTAACAATCAAGCTACATAGGAGTCTTAGAGGAAAATATCACTAGAGGGTCTTTAGAGTGTGGGAGTGCTAGGACAGGAGGTGCTCACTGAAGAGCTGGGTCTTTAAGAGTTTAACAGTTTCTCTGATTATGATTATGATTATGATTATGATGGTAATGGTAATGATATGATGAGGAGGAGAATATGATGGTGATGGTTATGGTGGTGACAAAAATGTAATCAACTGGTGTTGCTGCTGTTGAAAGATTCAGTTTTTGTAGGTGAGCTTTGAGGGTTAGTTTTCTTTGGATAGATGTCAAGTTATAAGTACAACTGAGGCATACAACGGCAATGATGATGATGATGATGATGATGATGATGATGATGATCTACAGTTTTAGTTAGGAAACCATTGAGTGATGATGTGAGCTAATAACAGCTTTATGATGAGGAAGAGGAGAGTGACTTGATGATGAGTAGGTGATGATGGCCTA
>JAODXP020000033.1:32968497-32978497 GCA_027497455.2 Sardinella longiceps
TGGCACACACACACACACACACACACACACACACACACACACACACACACACACACACACACACACACATAAACACTCCGTGGAAAAAGTGTGAGCAAAGCTGTGATGCCAACCTCAAACCTGCAGAATATAGTGTTAGCTTAAACAATAAAGCTGTGATTCAAATACACACACAAACACACACACACACACGCACACACACACACACACACACACACACACACACACACACACACACACACACAAACCACAGATTAAAACAAACAAAAAAACTGAATTAAAATGAATAAATTAATAGCAAATCATACATTTCTCAAAACCTTTTCATTTTCCCAGAGACCTCAAAGTTGCTGTTTAGCTGTTGGGTTAGCTAGCTTTAGCAAATTAGCCTTTGTCTGTAGTGATGTCATCAGCGTAACATACTCTAGCACACCTGTGCAGGTGTCTACTCACTCATGCATCATCACATCATTCATCTTACACTAAAAACTGAACACATCACCTCTGCTTGTGTTTACACCATAGGAGGATATCCTTCATCTTTAAGGCTAGGTTATCGCCGATAGGCCGGCGCAGTGAGTTTTGGTTTATACTACCCGACGAACAAAGGAGTAACTTTTCGTTCTCGAGCCACGAGAGCACAGAGCAGGCGGCTCGAGAGGACCAATCACAGCGGCTCCTGCTGCCGTTTACTGCGTCGCTGTCTGCGGCCAGTCACATTTTCAGGGGTGCACACGCAGTCACTGCGGAGGGGGTAAAATAGCTGCGAGGCTCACTGCATTATCGCGCAGTTACGTTTGTTCCTGACTATAAATCAGCCATTAGTGAAACAATGAGCTCAAACCACCCCCTAGTTCAGAACTCTACAGTGGGCGCATACGGATTAAACGTGAATCGAGGTGTACTGTAATGGATGGAAATAGCTTTCTTGTTTTTTAAAAAAAAATCCCCTTTTTCTTAGGAATTCGGTGACTGCTGCTGTGGCAGATGCTAGCCAACAAATGTTAAGAAGTAGTTTACAGATTAATCAATTGACTTTTTGATCAATTGATCAGATCTAAATTGATCTAAATACATGATCATTGCCCCCTTTCATACAGCTTACATACAGGTGCTGGTCATAAAATTAGAATATCATGAAAAAGTTGATTTATTTCAGTAATTTTATTTAAAAAATGAAACTTGCATTATATATGAAACCATTTCACACAGACGCATGTATTTCAAGTGTTCATTTCTTTTAATTTGATGATTATAAAGGAAAAAGTGGAAAAAACCCAAATTCAGTATCTCAGATTTAGTCAAGATTTAGTCAACTGAAAAGTGTGAGCATGAAAAGTATGATTATGTACAGCACTCAGTAAGTAGTTGGAGCTCCTTTTACGTAAATTACAGCAGCAATGTGGCCTGGCATGGAGTCGATCAGTCAGTGGCACTGCTCAGGTGGTACGAGAGCCCTGGTTGCTCTGATAGTGGCCTTCAGCTCTTCTGCATTGTTGGTTCTGGTGTGTCACATCTTCCTCTTCACAATACCACATAGATTTTCTATGGGCTTATGGTCAGGTGAGTTTGTGGGCCAGTAAAAAACAGGAATACCATGGTCTTTAAACCAGGTACTGATCGTTTTTGGCACTGTGTGCATGTGCCAGGTCCTCTAGCAAAATTAAATCTGCATTTCATAAAGATGACCAACAGCAGAACATGAAATGCTCTAGCACTTCCTGGTAGACTGCTGGGTTAAACTGGGAGCTACTAAAACACAGACCTCAGAAACAGTTGATCTTGGACCTCAGAAAACACCCACACCAGCAGATGACATGGCACCCCAAACCATCACTGACTGGGTTTGGCGTCTCGCATCTTCTGGAGGAAGAGAGGAGAGGTACAAAATCCATGGTACTCGTGGTCCACACAGTCAGTCAGTGATGGTTTGGGGTGCCATGTCCTGCTGGTGTGGGTCCACTGTTTTCTGAGCGGTTCCAAGGTGAATGCAGCTGTCTACCAGGAAGTGTTAGATCATTTCATGCTTTCTGCTGCTGGCCAACTTTATGGAGAAGCAGAATTCATTTTCCAACAAGACCTGGTGCCTGCACTCAGTGCCAAAGCTACCAGTACCTGGTTTAAAGACCATGGTATCCCTGTTCTTAACTGGCCCACAAACCCACCTGACCATAGGCCATAGAAAATCTATGTGGTATTGTGAAGAGGAAGATGTGAGACACCAGAACCAACAATGCAGAAGAGCTGAAGGCCACTATCAGAGCAACCAGGGCTCTCGTACCACCTGAGCAGTGCCACTGACTGATCGACTCCATGCCATGCCACATTGCTGCTGTAATTTACGTAAAAGGAGCTCCAACTACTTACTGAGTGCTGTACATAATCATACTTTTCATGATGACACTTTTCAGTTGACTTAATCTTTCTAAAAATGCTGTTTTTGTATTGGTCTTAAGTGATATTCTAATTTTTTGAGATACCGAATTTGGGTTTTTCCATTATTTTTCCATTATAATTATCAAATTAAAAGAAATAAACACTTGAAATACATCCATCTATGTGGAATGGATGTATACATAACGCTAGTTTGACTTTTTCAATAGAATTACTGAAATAAATCAACTTTTTCATGATATTCTAATTTTATGACCAGCACCTGTACAGCATCACAAGTCTGTGAATGTCTGTGGATGTCTGGATCTTTATTTTCCAGCAATAGTGGCATTTTTTTATTTATTTATTTTTTTATAAGCGACATTCTTCTTTGTGTAATAAATCGTCTGGTGCTGAGGGGAATCAGTTGTGCAGTTAAGTCTGCTGCAGTGGGCGTGTGCGCGCGTGTGTGTGTGTTTGCTCAGTCTTCACTACAGACAGCATAACAATAATATCAGAATGACATTTGACCACGGGGGTTACTAGACTTTTCTGTTTGTTTGTTTTTAATGTAACAGTGAATAATTGATCTTGGGAAAGAAACAGATGATTTGCGTCTTTGTGCTTTGTGAGCTGCCTGCCACTGTGCTTTGAGATGAGATAAGAGTTGTGTGTGTGTGTGTGTGTGTGTGTAAGTGTGTGTGTGTGTGTGTGTGTGTGTGTGTGTGTGTGTGTGTGTGTGTGTGTGTGTGTGTGTGTGTGTGTGTGTGTGTGTGCATGTGTGTGTGCCTGTGTGTGTGTGTGTGTGTGTGTATGTGTGTGTGATTAATGTCAAGGCCACTCGCATAACTGTGCCCCGGCTGAAAGGAAGAAACAATTTGCACTCTGTGAATGTCGTGTGTGTGTGTGTGTGTGTGTAAGTGTGTGTGTGTGTGTGTGTGTGTGTGTGTGTGATGTGTGCGTGTCCGTGTTTAATTATTAATCATAATTAGCTGTGTGTATGTTCTACCGAGTGATAAATCTGCCCTGCTGTGCCCTCCTACCGCTGTCCCACCTAATCATCATTAGCACTGTGTGTGTGTGTGTGTGTATATGTGTGTGTGTGTGTGTGTGTGTGTGTGTGTGTGTGTGTGTGTGTCTGTGTGTGTGTGTGTGTGTGTGTGTGTGTGTGTGTGTGTGTGTGTGTGTGTCGTGTGTGTGAGAGTGTGTGTCTGTGTCTGTGTCTGTGTGTGAGAGTTGTGTGTGGGTGGGTGGGTGGGAGTCCTAGCTCTAATTTTAGGGGTGGTCATGAATTTATGCCTAAAAACACAAGCACACATAAAATGTGTGTGTGCACTTGTGTCTGTGTGTGGAGAGGGTTGTATGTGTGTCAGAGAGTATTTGCTTTATGTATCAGTTGCACGAAACCCATCGTCATGTAAATAGTTTCATGTTTGTTTCTACATGCATGAAAGTCCACATACATCAACATGCTTCTGCTGATAAATCAAATCAAATCAAATCAAATCACAATTTTCACTCTGTTATGCATAAATGATTTTGAAATATTTTTTTCTTTGCGTGGGCTGGTGTGTTTGTGCACTTGTGTGTGTGTATGTGTGTGTGTGTGTGTGTGTGTGTGTGTATGTGTACAATGACCAGGTCCAGAATGTGACCCAGTCCATGGAGCTGCTGGACCTGCGGACGTCCCGTGACCTGCAGTACGTGCGTGACTCTGAGCCCCTCCTGAGGGGGGTGGAAGGACGGGTCCGCACCGCAAACACCAACCCCCGCAGCCTCAGTCCCAAGGGCTTCCAGGTACAGTATGAGCCTGCCTGCAGGACAGCACAGCACACCTCAACATTACTGTACACAGTGCACTTCAACACACCTCAACATTACTGTACACAGTGCACTTCAACACACCTCAACATTGAGGTGAGTACTCCAATAGACCCCAGCATTACACACTGTATTTTAACAGACCTCGACATTATACAGGATACTTCAACAGACCTCAACATTACTGTACACAGTGTAATCCAACAGACCTCAACATTACACTGGGTACCTCAACAGATCTCAGTATTACTCAACATATCACAACATACTTCCAGGTACTATGAGCCTCCCTGCCTCACTGCAGGGCAGCACAACACACCTCAACATTACTGTGCACAGTGCACTTCAACACACCTCAACATTACACTGGGTACCTCAACACACCTCAACATTACACTGGGTACTTCAACAGACCTCAACATTACACTGGGTACCTCAACAGACCTCAACATTGCGCAATGTACTTCGACAGTCCTCAACATATCGCAACATTACTGAACAAACCTTAACATTGCTCAACATATCGCAACATTACTCAACATATCGCAACATTACTGAACAAACCTCAACATTGCTCAACATATCGCAACATTACTCAACAAACCTCAACATATCGCAACATTACTGAACAAACCTCAACATTACTCAACATATCGCAACATTACTGAACAAACCTTAACATTGCTCAACATATCGCAACATTACTGAACAAACCTTACCCAGAGTACTTCGACAGACTTCAACAAATCTCAACGTTACAGATTACAGAACACAATGTACTTTGACATAACCCAATATAACTTTGGCAAATAGACCTAACAAAATAACAAAAGACCTTATTATGATCACTAAGGAAACTCACTTGTCACAACAGCCAAGTGAGATAGCTGAGACAAATCCAAAATACAAGTGACCTTCCAGACTTGTGTGTGTGTGTGTGTGTGTGTGTGTGTGTGTGTGTGTGTGTGTGTGTGTGTGTGTGTGTGTGTGTGTGTGTGTGTGTGTGTGTGTGTGTGTGTGTGTGTGTGTGTGTGTGTGTGAGTGTATTACTAAGTATATTGCTTCCTGCAGCTTGCAGCAGTTTTTCATGCCAAGCTCAATTGATCTTAAAATCCTCTGCTGTTTGCATGTGAAAGGATGGAAGGAGAGACAAAATAAGGGGATGACGGAGAAAGAAAATATAGCGGGAGAAAAATATAGAGAGAGAGAGAGAGAGAGAGAGAGAGAGAGAGAGAGAGAGAGAGAGAGAGGGAAAGAGAGGTGGAGGAGGAACAAGTATAGGAAGAGAGAAAGAGGTGGAGAGAGAGAGAGAGAGAGAGAGAGAGAGAGAGAGATAGGTGGAGGAGAAACAAGTAGAGGAAGAGAGAAAGAGGTGGAGAGAGAGAGAGAGAGAGAGAGAGTAGAGAGAGAGAAAGAGAGGTGAGAGGAAGAGAGAGAAAGTATCGGTAGAGAGAAAGAGGTAGAGAGAGAGAGAGAGAGGGAAAGAGAGGTGGAGGAGGAACAAGTAGAGGAAGAGAGAAAGAGGTGGAGAGAGAGTGGTTCAGAAAAGCTAAGAAATAAATGTAGCGAGTATGAGCATACAAGCCCTAGGATTTTTAAAATGCTATGTAGTATCTGTCTATTATCTTTCTTATGGTTTGAATGTGTGAGTGCATTAGTGTGCATGTGCGAGTGTGTGTGTCTGCATGCGTGCGTGCATGTGTGTGCATGTGTGATGGGGGGAGAGAGAGAGAGAGAGAGAGAGAGAGAGAGAGAGAGAGAGAGAGAGAGAGAGACAGCGGGATGGGAAAACAGATCTGTCAACTGCAATTGATTTCCTGTCAAATCTAGCTAAGAGTAGGGGGCCTAGGAGGGGGTGGAGATAAAGATTGAAGGAAAGAAAGAAAGAAAGAAAGAAAGAAAGAAAGAAAGAAAGAAAGAAAGAGGGAAGGCAAGAGAAGGCAGAAGGCAAAAAGGAGGGATTGAGGGGTAGGACAAGAATACAGAGGAGATGGAGGGAGGGAGAGAGAAGGTGAGGTGATGAAAGGATAGAGCAAAAGAAAGAAGAGAAGAGGTTGCTAAAGATTCAGCACAGTAGCAACAGTTCCTCAGTTCATCAGCAGATTGAGGGAGAGATGTGTGTGGAGAGATGGAGAAGGAGAATTGAGTTGTTTTTTTTAATGAATATAAAAAGATTTATTACAACCAATACCAGAGATGGAGAGAGAGAGAGAGAGAGAGAGAGAGAGAGAGAGAGAGAGAGAGAGAGAGAGAATGAGAGAGATGAATCTGACATCTGAAATGACATAAAATGTGTGTTGGTTTTATACATGCAGACAGAGTTTAGAAATTGTCTTTCAAGTGGTGATGTCTGTTTCTCAGATGTAATGATGTGTCTGTGCTTGTATATGTATGTGGGTGTGTGTGTGTGTGTGTGTGTGTGTGTGTGTGTGTGTGTGTGTGTGTGTGTGTGTGTGTGTGTGTGTGTGTGTGTGTGTGTGTTTATGCCTTTGCCTGAGTATGAAAGGGAAACCACAGGAGAGAGTGAGCACAGAGAGATAGAGAAGACAGACAGAGAAAACAGAATGATTGACAGGCATACAGAGAGAGAGAGAGAGAGAGAGAGAGAGAGAGAGAGAGAGAGAGAGAGAGATATTAAGAGAGTCAGACAGAGGGAGGTGGATGCACGAGAAAGGAGAGGACAAGGTCAATGTGTGTGTGTGTGTGTGTGTGTTGGTGTTTGTATGTATGAATGTGGTGGTGGGTGTACTGTATGTGTGTGTGCCCATGTGTGGGAGTCTGTGTGTGTGTGTGTGTGTGTGTGTGTGTGTGTGTGTGTGTGTGTGTGTGTGTGTGTGTGTGTGTGTGTGTGTGTGTGCCCATGTGTGGGAGTCTGTGTGTGTATCTGTGTGTGTGTGTGTGTGTGTGTGTGTGTGTGTGTGTGTGTGTGTGTGTGTGTGTGTGTTTCTCGGTGCACATTGGTTTGTGACACTAGCCGTTTCTGGTTGGCAGGCGGACAAGAGCCATGCTACCGTCACAGTAAAATATTACAGCCTGTCAACTGGCACAGTTGCTCTATGGCCCTCCTCTCCCTGTTACCTGTCAAAAAGCACATCATTCTCTCTCTCTCTCTCTCTCTCTTTCTGAAAAGACATCCTTTTCTTCTTTCTCTCTCTATTTTTCTGAAAATATTCACATCCCCAATGTTTGAAATACGATTAGTGGATTCAGATGAAACATTTAAAATGTACTCCTGTCAAGTGGGTAGTCAAGCTTATGCCTTGTTCATTCTGTCAGATTGAATGATATGGAGATTGAAATGTGTGGAGTGAATTACAATTACTAATATAAGCCAAGACTCCTCTGGGAACCCATTTGTTATGAGTGCATAAGGTTTAGTGGCTACATGCTACGTGCTAAACGCTAATGTGGTGTGGCTATGTGGGGGCGCCTTTGGGATTTGTGTGTGTGTGTGTGTGTGTGTGTGTGTGTGTGTGTGTGTGTGTGTGTGTGTGAGTGTATGGTGAAGTGGGGCCTTTTGTAATTGCATTCTATCCCAGATGAATTGCATCTCTGCCTAATTTCACTCTACTGGATCTGGTTCAGGAAGATGTGTGTGTGTGTGTGTGTGTGTGTGTGTGTGTGTGTGTGTGTGTGTGTGTGTGTGTGTGTGTGTGTGTGTGTGTGTGTGTGTGTGTGTGTGTGTGTGTGTGTAGATCAGAAGCGATCATTCTCGACTTTGAGCGCTCCTATGAGGTTAGTAGCTCAACATCCATTCAGCATTACTGATGGATGCAAACCGCACATCAGGGCTACATCGGTTTCCTCTGTGTGTGTGTGTGTGTGTGTGTGTGTGTGTGTGTGTGTGTGTGTGTGTGTGTGTGTGTGTGTGCTTGCAAATGGGTGATGTGTGAAAATTGTTGCTTATTCATGTCATATTACTTTCTAAAAACAATTCACGGTGAAAATCTCCCATGAAAATCACATAACAATCATGCAACATATACACATCCTTGTGCGAGCACAGACACACACATTCACACACAAACACACACTCACACACACACACTCACAGACACACACACACACACACACACACACACACACACACACACAGAGAGAGAGAGAGAGAGCGATAAACACACTCTCTTTTTCTTGCCCTGGCTATCTCTACTTCAGTCCCCCTCTCTTACCCACACACACACACACACACACACACACACACACACACACACTTACTGTGACAGACATGGTATTTAAGCATTCGTTGACCTTTTCGGTCCTTGTGGTCTTTGATAAGTTGCCCAGCTTGCGCGCTTGTGCACACACACACAAACACACTCACACACACACACACACACACACACACACACACACACACACAAATGGAGCCCCAAAATATCCCATCATGCAGTGTACTGTATTTGTTTTTTGAGTAATTTTATTAATGTAGGGTTATTACATTTGTGTGTGTGTGTGTGTGTGTGTGTGTGTGTGTGTGTGTGTGTGTGTGTGTGTGTGTGTGTGTGTGTGCCCGCATGCATTGCTTCCTTGATGTTTGCAGGACCGTTTCTGGCTTTTAAATGGGTTCAGTCTCTTCCTGGGGAGATCTCTCTCTCTCTCTCTCTCTCTCTCTCTCTCTCTCTCTCTCTCTCTCTCTCTCTCTCTCTCTCTCTCTCTCTCTCTCTCTCTGTGACTTTGCATATTTACCCAGAGTGCACCTTGAGACTCAAATAATGCATGCAGTACAGAGAGGAGGTTAGAGATAGAGAGAGAGGCAGGGAAATGTTAGGAAAGAGAGAGAGAAAGAAAGAAGGGAATATAGAAAGAAAGAAGGGGAGAAAGAAAGGATGAGAAATCTATTGTGACACCAATAAGGTTGAAAGGATTGAAAGGATGGTAAAGGTTTATGTCGGAGGAAAAATGGGGTTAAAGGGAGAATGTGGACAATAAGTGAAAGAGAGGGATAGAGAAAAAGAGTGAAAGTTAAGGATGGAAAGATGCATGGTGGACAATGACTAAAGCATAACTGTGGAGAATGAACAGATAATGAGTGAAATGGTGGAGATACAGAATCCAGTTGGAAGAGGGAAGGATAGAGGGATTGAATAGAAGGGTAGAGAATGGAGAGAATGGTGTCAAGTGTGGGGATGGAAAGCAAGCCAATGGATGGAGGACAAAGAGAAGGGGTGAAAGAGTAAATGATCAAGAGAACAATTGAGAGTGGAGGATAGAGAGAAGAGGTGAAAGAGTGGAGGATAGACAGAATGAGTGTGGAGTGGAGGGCAGAGAGAACGATGGGAGGAAAGAGAGAATGGATGAAAGAATATAGAGAAAGGGGTGAAAGTGTGAAGGACAGAGAGAATTTGCGAAAGAGTGGACTGTTGATGGGTAAAGGAGTGAACTGACAGAGCGGGTGAAAGAGGACAGGATAGAGAGAATCTCTGAAAGAATGGAAGGAGTGAAAGAGTGAAGGATGAAGACAATGTGTAGGAAGTGGTGCAGGGGTGGAAGAAGAGAGAGAAAGTAAAATGAGGGTCAAAGTCAGAGGCGGACAAACGATAAAAGGGTTAGCTGTGAAAGACAGATTATAAAGGAGAGAGGGAAAGAGAGAAAGAAAGGGAGAGAGAAAGGGGTGACTGAGAGTAAGAGAGAGAGAGAGAGAGAGAGAGAGAGAGAGAGAGAGAGAGCTGGGAGATTGCAAGGATGGGATTATCCGTATGAACAGGCTTTGAGAATGACACAGCGCCTCTAGAACAGTACAGAGAGAGGAGGGGTAGAGAGAGAATGGGAGGGAGAAAGAGAGAAAGGGAGAGAGAGAGAGAGA
>JAODXP020000033.1:32995997-33005997 GCA_027497455.2 Sardinella longiceps
GCCCTTTTGTATCAGCAGCTGGGTCACACCTCTGTCTGCATGATTGTTGTGACCTCTTTCTCTCGAGCCGAAATGTTCTGCGTAGAAATGTGCAGATGTTCTCTCTCTTCTTCTGTCCTTAGCACTAAACTGATGTTTTTTCTGTGCTTACTTTCCAGGGTTTGAAAGGGTCTGTTTGTGATGTTAGAGAATGGAGTTCTGTCTGAATCACACAGCTTTTCACCTGTGCTCTCTCTTTCTCTCTTATTCTCCACAATCTCTTCTCCCCCTCTCTCTCTCTCTTCCTCTATTTTTTTCTCGTCCCCCCTCTATTCTATTTCTTCCTCTATTTTTCATTGTCATCTCTCTCTTCCTCTTTTTTCTCATCTGTCCTCCACTTCGTGTATTCTAATGCTTCCTCTCTCTTTTTCCTATTATCTGTTCTTCTATTCTTACTTTTCTATTTCTCTTCTCGTTCTTCATCCCCATCATCCATCCATCCACCCCCCCTCCTCCTCCTCCTCCTCCTCCTCCTACCAGGTCTGGTCAATGGATGGCTACTTCAAAGGAAGACGGGTGCTTGAGTATCGTACCATGGGTGACTTCATCAAGGGACAGAACTTTGTGGTGCACGTGCTGCCTTATCCTTGGGCAGGTACTGTACAGTTTGCTGTTCTCCCTATGTTATTACCTCCGCCAAGGAGGTTATTTTTTCGCCGGCATGTGTGTGTCTGTCTGTGTGTGTGTGTGTGTACTGTCTGTCTGTCTGTGGATTTGGATGAAATTTTCGGACAACGTGTGTATTGGGATAAGTAAGAAATTATTCGATTTTGGTGGTCATTGGTAATCCAAAACACCATCTCTGACCACACTGTCTTGGCGGAGGTTTCTAGTTAATATAAGTAGTGTTTTAGCTTCAAAACTCAGAGGCAGAGTGCTTTACTGCCATATCCATGGGCAGAAAATACAATGGCAATAGTTATTTTTTTCCTACATTACTCCATTACATATTGTACTAATTTGAACTGACAATACAGTTGTGTCAGAATGTTGGAGTAGTGCTGTACAAAATCTCTTGTGTATTAATCACTCAATTCATCTTTGTCTGTACAATAGGCTTTTGGCAGAAATAGCAACAAAAAAAAAACAAATATATCTTTATCCTTGAAAATTGTTCCTGCTTAAAATAATACGAAAATACCTCTGATAATAAATACTTGCACACACTGACCCCAATCAAGGGTTCATAAGACAGGGCTGAGTAGCTAGAGATTAAAGCAAAGCAAAGGTACCCCAGAGTGGGTCATAGGACAACTCCACTAACGCCGTGCATATGATGGCCCAGATCTGAGTGTACTGTACCTGTCAGCACCCATACCTGACCCAGTTATCAACACTCCAGGGGGTGTAAAGAGTTGAGCTCAGGTGAGCTCAGAGATGATGACTGGAGCTAATTTCTTTGGCAGTGTGACCCGTGATAAGACAAACGCACTATGATTTAGCAATAGGAAGAGCAATGAGCCAAGATCTGACTCAAGGTGAATAATTAGTAGTCAATGTTCAGCATAGTGAAGGGTACTGAAGTATGTGTGTTACAGTGAAGAGTTCTCAAGTATGTGCAGCACAGTGAAGAGTACACAAGTATGCTCAGCACATTCAAGGATACTCAGCCATTCAAGGATACTCAGAACAAAAGTCACAGATTAGGAAAGGTTTTCCTAGACTAGTTTTTAGATTTAATTTCAAATGTAAAAAAGAAACAATAAACACATATGTAAGAAAAGGAAAATATACGACAAAAATGACACTTCAAAAAGGAGTGGGAAGAAGGATACACTTGAAAGTGTTGAGACTGGAAAAGTAAGAAATAGAATTGGAGGGGTTTGAGAAATGTGTGATTGAGCACCTGTGGTTGCCTAGAAAACTAGACATACTTCAACGGCGGAAAATAGATTTGCTCAGCCAGTACGTCTAGTAGCAAGCCATAGGATATTTGATCACAATGCTCTATGTGTTTAGTGCGGGCCTCGCTGAAAACAACGGCCTTTTGAATTGGTGTTTACATCTTGTTAGTTCCTCCGATTGGCCATAGGCTATTCTACTGCGTGCAGAAGTAGTTTGAGAGATAACTGCCTTGTTCTGCCCATGATTGAGTTAAGTATACCTATCGATGCCAGACTGTACATTTTAATGTTATAGGATGGCTTGCCAGGCTACACCTGAGGTACACCTGCACGCAGCACCTGACCTCGTCCATACCTGTAACTCTCTTGGGAATGATCATCTGAGTGAGTTCAGGTGTGCTGTGCACACTATTTATAGGCTGACGTCGCAGCTAGACTCTACTGCAGGTGTCTCAGTTCCCACATCGTTAATCCTTTCACAAGCTGCGTCGTTCCTCACGTCACAGCAGCCTTAAAAAATGTGAGGCATAGCATGGCATAAATATTCAGGGAAAGCAGCTCACTCCATAAATCTGCAGCCCGAGAGCAAGACTAAGCAGAAGACCTGCCTCAAGCCCGGCCATGGCAAGAGGAAAAAATATCAGGGAGACTTAGAGTTTAATATCAATGCAAGTGCAACTAAGGCTCTCGTATATCACAAAGGTTATCCTGTCACATCATGTAAATTTGTACTTTGGTGTCTTATCGTCTTCTTCTTCTTCTTCTTCTTCTTCTTCTTCTTCTTCTTCTTCTTCTTCTTCTTCTTCTTCCATTAACTGTCTTTGAGGAGGCAGGATTTTCCCTTAGATTTATGAAGGGTGTTTCTTAACATAAATACATGCACACACCCTTCAGTTCAGGTCTAAACAGCAAGATATAGAAACTCTAAATAGATAGATAGTATATCTGCTGTCTATTTCCTATTTTCTATTTCCTTATCCTCTTCCTTTTGCTTGTATTCTATCTATCTATCTATCTATCTATCTATCTATCTATCTATCTATCTATTAGTGCTGTCAAACGATTAAAAAAAATAATCTGATTAATCACAAAATTCTCAAGAATCACAAATAGTATCTATCTATATCTATCTATCTCACCTATCCTTCTGTTCCCCCTTTTCTTATTCCTCTATCCATCGTCCTCCCTTTCACTCATTCCTTCCCTCACCCCCCCTCCCCAGGCACGGGTCACGTGGTCTACAACGGCTCCCTCTACTACAACAAGCACCAGAGTAACATTGTGGTGCAGTACCACCTGCGGCAGCGTCGCGTGCTTCTTCAACGCAGTCTTGCCGAGGCCGGCTACAACAACACCTTCCCCTACTCCTGGGGCGGCTGGTCCGACATCGACCTCATGGCCGACGAAACCGGCCTCTGGGCCGCCCACTCCAGCCTATCGCGAGGCGGAAGCCTGACCCTCAGCCGCCTCGACCCGGGAACACTGGAAGTGCTGCGTTCGTGGGATACTGGGTTTCCGAAGCGTAGCGCTGGGGAAGCTTTCCTGATCTGCGGCACGCTCTACGTGACCAATTCGCACCTGGCTGGTGCGAAGGTGCACTTTGCTTACCACACGTCCACGGGGAGCTACGAGTATGCTGACGTGGCGTTCCACAACCAGTACGCGCACTTGAGCATGCTGGACTATAACCCCCGCGAGCGGGCGCTCTACGCCTGGAACAATGGCCACCAGGTGCTCTACAACGTCACGCTCTTCCACGTGGTGCATGGCGGCGGAGGAGGAGGTGGAGGAGAGGGAGGAGGAGGAGGTGGAGGAGGAGGTGGAAGGGGTCCGGGGGAGGCATAGGTGGGATGGGGAGGAAGTTGCTGAGGGGGGCTGGGGATGGGTGGATGGAGAGGAGTGTCCAGAGATGAACGATAAGTCGAATGACGGGAACTGAATATTAGCTACAGCGACTCCTTTTTGATGAACTGGTGAAGCCACATTTTGACTAAGTATGCCAGATGATCACTGACTGTAGGGATAGTTTTCTCTTAGGGGTTGGGGAGGTGTGTGTGTGAGTGCTTGTGTGTGTGTTTGAGTGTCCTTAGGAGGAGGGGTTATAATCTTGGCCATGGTGAAGGTGAACAAAGAACAAAGATCATGTGGGTTCTTGAGGGTTCTGATCCAGTCCTAAGTGAAACTGTTTGGGGGGCTTAATCCAGTGGAACTCTTTGAGCCACACCAAGCATGGACTGAGACATCACATTACTATTGTATGTGTGTGTGTGTGTGTGTGTGTGTGTGTGTGTGTGTGTGTGTGTGTGTGTGTGTGTGTGTGTTCGAAGACTGTAGACAGGCATGTCTCCAATTCCCTTTCAGTGTATCCAATGATCTGACTTGAATCCTGAATTGAGAGACAGATTCTACAGCCTGTCTCTACATCATAGAATGTAGTGGGACTAGCAGGTGGGGATTTGTGGGTGGAATCGAAGGTTTTCCGGGATTGCTGATTGGTTAGATTGAGGATTGATCTGGAATTCCATCTTGACATAATGGTCCTACCCTTGACGAGTCTTTCATGCAGTCTAGGGACCGATTTGATCATATCCAATTTGACAAAGGTGACTCAGAATGAGACACTGCATCTAAATCTATGTTGTATCCATCTCAAGGTACAGAAATCCAGTAGTGATTTTGAACTGGGTGATATTTCCCATAGATAGCTAGATTGGAGGAGGTGAAAGAGGCAGTTGTTGAATCTGGGATGAAGTAGAATCAACAGAAATCCAGTTACTGTTATCTCTAAGGAGAAAGGTGGATTTATATACAGTAGGTACAGGCAGAACTCTCGGGTCGATGAGGAATATTGGGAGGAAGGATGGAGAGGGACGATTGGGATTGAGAGATGGAGCTGGGATTATGTTGGGATTACGGTCATCTCAACTGGGTCAGGGAGGATGAGATCTGGTGGAATTCCAGTACTTATGGTGAATTTATGGGAAAAATGTAAAAATGAGAAGGCCAGGGACATGCATATACTGTAGATTCTGTTATTAGAGTGTTGGGGCTGCATTATGTTCTCTCTGTTCTCTCTCAATATTCAGCCAGAGTCGGGTTCTGGGTCGGACCTGGACTTGTCCAGGACTCACCTTGAACACAAGGTCCAGAGGTTCATGACATCTTTGATGTCTTAAAATACCACGTGCGTAGAAATGGTAGGACAGAAAAAAGGGATTAACAGATTCTGGACACTGTAAAAGAGGAATATGACAAACAAACTCTGGAGGCTTAAAAGAGGAACCTGAAAGATAAACTCGGAAAAGTCAAAAGGAGTCGGAAAAGGTTTTGCAAGGCTAACTGATCTGTTCTGGGAATGGAACATCTGAAGGAGCAATTTGAAGAATTGCAAAACCCTGCTGTGAAACACTAAGACAAAGGCATATGTATGGGACTCTCCTCATACTGAAGGACCCTTATGAACTCCAACTGGGATACATGATGTTGGTGGTTGATGTTTTTTTTTTGGGGGGGGGGGGGGGCTTTTTGTTTACTGCTTGAAAGTGGCATTCAGACCAGGAATGATAGCCATAATTGGAACTATAAAGACATTTAAAGTATAAATTTGATTGGCCAATATGAGCGTCCACTCTGCAAACCATAATTACAACAACACATGAAGCAGTGTCATAGGAACGACATTGACGCATTTCGAGTACAATAAAAAAAACGGCAGCCAATGAGAAACAACTATATTCTAGATTCTAGAACTAGAATTTTAAGATATTAGTTTAAGACATTAGGTTTA
This sequence comes from Sardinella longiceps, assembly GCA_027497455.2. Taxonomy (NCBI): domain Eukaryota; kingdom Metazoa; phylum Chordata; class Actinopteri; order Clupeiformes; family Clupeidae; genus Sardinella; species Sardinella longiceps. The sequence goes on from JAODXP020000033.1 coordinate 33,001,668, forward strand.
TGAGGACACATGAGGAGAGATTTTTTGTCTCAGCATGTCAGTGTGGATACTATTATCGTTATAGTTACAGTTATGTTTATAGTTATCGCTCCTGGTGTGAACGGCCCCTACAGACCTACAGTAAAGTATGTAAAATCTGTGTGGTGGACTTTTCATGTTGGAATCGTTTGCATCATCAACTCACTGGATGTAATCGCTCTGCACTGTGCACTCTTGGGCATCAGGGGGAACAACAGGGTTAGGGTTGGGGTTTGGGGTTGGGTGATCACGGGTTAGTGGGATGTTGTGATGGGGGATGGGGGGAGGGGGGGAAGAGACAGAATGAGTGAATGGTGTGGTCAGAATGAGTGAATGGTGTAGTCGAAATTTGTGTATAAAGCATTGAAAAGAAAATTCAGCTACTACATGGACATGAGCCTCATCCAAAACAGTCCCTAGACTGTTTCAAGGGAGTTTGATCATAAAAGTAACAGCAGTTCCTTCAGGGTTTTCATTTTAACACTCCATATAGCAGTTTGATGTGATATAAATGTACCGGAAATAGTAGGGAACAAAATTATTGTTTTTACAGATGAGACAGTCTATTGAGAATATATATTTCCTTTCAGTCCTACACTAAACATTTTTGATCAGTTGATCACTTCACAAACACTAATTGGCATATCAGACACTTTCAGAGGTCCAACTGTTGGCCCAATTGTTATTATAAGAGGTTTATTTCCCAGATTATTATTATTATTATTATTTTTTTTTTGTACTACTTAACCTAGATCTGCCGTCAGTCTCCCAAAAACATAGTTGTGAACGAGTTGGTTGGCCATGTTAAATTGCATTACAACTTAGTTAATTTAGTTAAAGACTATGCTTTTGGGAAATAGACCCCTGTACCGGTGTATAAGTGGCCCCTGAAGACACAAATACACTAGAAAAGTGCTCAGAGAGCGCAGACCTCCGCCAAGGCAATATGGTCACAAACACAAAATGTTCTGGATCACCGATCGCCACCAAAATTTAATCAGCTCTTGCTTGTCCCAATATACATATTGTCCGAAAGTTTCATCCAAATCCGTGGAGTACTGTTCGAGTTATCCTGCTGACAAAACAAACAGACAGACAAACAAACATACAGACAAACAAACCGACAGACAAACCAACGAGATCGAAAACATAACCTCCTTGGCGGAGGTAATAATGAATGAAGATATAAAGGTATTGTGTAGTCAAACATTAGTTTTGGTTGGGGCTAAACTGCTCTAGATAATATCCTTAATATATTAAAGACATTATTAAGATAATATACTTACATGTAGGCCTAGAACTCACAATATGGTGAAATGATGAAGTGCAGCGTGTAGTTGGATAAAACTGTTGGCAAAAGTAATGATGTGAAAATTACGTCAATTAGGAAGAGAATGACAAGTACAAGTAAAGGGGGAGGGGGGTGGGTGGGAGTGGGCGAGGGGTTAGTAAAAAATAAAATAGGAAAATAAAAGTGATGAAAGTCATCACTCAAAGAAATGAGAAGAAATAAAAAGACGGGGAAGGAAAGTAAGAGGGACGTTGGATGGAGGGAGGGAGGGCGGTCCTCCCCTCCTGTGCCGAACAGGCGTACACCGAAGCGCACGGAGAAAAATCAAATTAACACATCAAAGTGTGAGGGTGAGGGTGAGGGTACTCCTGAGACGCAGAGAGAGAGACCGGAAGAGATAGAAAGATGAGAGAGAAGGAAGGAGAGAGAAAATCCATCAGGGAGAGATAGAGATAGAGAGACCATCTGGGAAGGGAAAGGAGAGGTAGTCAAGAGAAGGGTCGAGAGTTTGTCAGAAAAAAGAAAGGGGAGAGAGAGAGATAGAGGCATGAGTGGTAGACAGAGACATAGATGTAAATTTGTAAGAGAGGTTAAGAGAACTCTTGAGAGTCTTATGAAGGCAAAACAGCATGAAAGAAAGAAAGAAAAAAAGAAGGAAAGAAATGCAACTTTCATTGCATCAGTGTTTTAGCTGGTTTTTATCTCTAACCAATCCAGGAGGCTTTTTCCTGAGTTTTTTTTTTTCTTCTTCTTCTTCTTCTTCTTCTTTTTTTCTTTTTTCAGATGAGCCACATAAAAAGTTTTTAGAAATAAAAAAGAACTTTCGTCATCTCCCTATAGAACAGGGCTTAATGCTTCTCTAGGGGCCCGTTAAGAAGCCTTTGCCAGAACCCATTTGGAACCAACTTTGGCTTGGTTCTCAGATGCATTGCTGTTCACCTCAAAGTAACCCTCCTCTGGAAGGCAGAGAATTTCGTCCTGGGGGATTTTTCCCTCCTTTTTTAATTTTTATTTTCTTTTTTAGATGAAGGCAAAGAGGCACCATTATGGTGTTTCTCTTTTGTTTAGTGTGTGCTGAGTTTGCAAATGACTCTACTGAGGACCATTGATCACTGATGCGAAAGACAGAGGAAAGTGGAGTATAAATAAATATATTTAGTAACACTTTATATTAGGACACGGACACACACATGCACACACACACACACACACACACACACACACACACACACACACACACACACACACACACACACACACACATTCGCCATTTACTAGTTAGGCTACTCATTAACATACAAATTGATAGCACACTAGCCATTTGTAAGTCATTACAAATCATTTTGTTTTTCAGTAACTCAGTAATTTTTCAGTAATTCTGGATGATTTTATTCTACCCATATAAGATCATTAACTATGAATTTGTCTAATATTGCCTCATACTCATACTGTTTATTTGTAGTTAGTAAGCTAGTTGTTGTATATGAATTATGATCTTATTAATTCATTAATATTCATTCATAAAGGGCTTATTAGGGGCTTATTAGGTTGAAGTAAAACAGCACCTGTATTGTCCTCCAATAATACAATTTCAAAAAAAATATGTATATTCATTATAACAAAACCCAAAGCTACGACGACTTACAGTATAATGTCTGAATAAGTTTTAATTACGTCTTTTTGATTGAGCACAATTGTTCCTTAGAATAACTCCTGTTCCTGTTGTATTAGTAGGCCTACCTTAAAGGTAAACAAAAGAAGAACACCATAACGGTATTACTTTAACTAACTGGGAAACACTGCTGGTTGGCTCCATGTCCATGTAGTAGCTGATAAGTCACACCTCCAGATGCACATTTATGCACGTTGGGTGGTATTCTCTCAGGCACTTAAGTCCAAAACAGTGCTAAGTGCAGGCTGAAATGCATGGAGCTAAGCACTTTTTTGGACTTAAACACTTCAAGATTCAAGATTCAAGAATTTTTATTTGTCACATGCATATTTGTAGTTACAAAGAGCAGTGTAATGTATATTGTGACTATCTCCATGTGCAACAATCATATTAAATTGATAATAATTATGTATAATAAATAAATAATAAATACAATATTAGAGCAAGTAGCAGATCTTGGGAGAATACCGGCCATTGCTACTGCCTAACTGCAAGTCTTGGTGTCTGCCTGTCTTTGGGTGAAATGATATAGGCTACTAATTAGGGATATAACAACAAGGCAAGTACCAACACTGTTAAGTAAGAAACCGCTTCCAGGTTAACTGGGGATCACAGGGTCAAGCAGCATAGTCGTGAGTAGGTAAAAATTTAAAGGAGAAATCCGGTGTGAATCAGTCAATAGCCCTGTTATTCTGGGCACTTGAATGTTGTCTTTAAGTAAAAGAGCGAGAAAAATGTATGCTACATAGACACAATAACAAACCGATCGCTAATGCTGAATCAGTGGGGCATAATGAAATGAAACTGAAAGTAAGTTGTTATGCCCCATTCACTTAGTGCTAGTTGCTGGTTCACTGCTCGGTCTATGCTGTGTCAAATTTTCTTATTCTTTTTTCCTACCTAGAGGACTTGGTGAGTTTGAACAACAGGGCTATGGATTGATTTATAGGCTACTGGATTTATTCTTTAAGTCGGAGGGTATTTTTTAATTGCCCGGCCAGAACGCCATGCATTTGTTTGACATCTTATGGATGTGTGTTTGTTATAGACTTGATGTTACTGTGATGAAACGGAACACTGTAACACAGCAAGGGAAGTTTGCATTGTGAGATTGTAGTGCGCATTTGCCAGGGTCTCTTGAGGATTTCCTAACTGAAGTTGGGGTTGGGGTTGGGGGGGGGGTATTTTATTTATCAATTTATTTACTAATTTATCTGTTTATTTATTTATTTGCAGAAATTGTTTACTTATTGATGGGTGATACATAGGCATGATTGTGTTTTTTTTATGTTTGTTTTTTTTTATTTATTTTCTTTTTTTTTTGTTTGGCTCTGATCTGACAAGAGATG
>JAODXP020000033.1:33010997-33015239 GCA_027497455.2 Sardinella longiceps
TAAAGCTGGCCGCACGGTTCCGACAGCATTGCTGAGCACTTTCGGATCCGACAATTTCGCCTAGCACCTAGCACAGTAGCCTAGAAATTAACATTGGATGTCAATGGGCGGCTCCGACAAAATAGACTTGAATCGTAATTCACAACCGACGGCGGAAGACATCGGCGCTGGTGTGCGGGGTTGCATTGAAAACAATGGAATCGAATGTTGGGAGCAGAGTGCTCCGCACTGTGTCGGAAGCGGTGTACGGAGCCCTAAGACTATCGGCTGAAAGGTCACCAGAGACGGTCAGTATTCACTGAAACACGGCCATTCAACCTCTCTCCTTACCAGAGAAATTTTGTAAGGACTATGGTTGCGGGCTAGAGTCTAGGCTAGGCTAACTTCTGTTGTGTTGTGGGCTTTTACATTCGTGTTGCGTTGTGGGGTTTTGTATTCGCATTGTGAGCTTTTGCATTCGTGTTGTGTTGTGGACTGTTGCATTTGTGTTATGGGCTTTTGTATTTGCATTGTGAGCTTTTGTATTTGTGTTGTGGACTTTTGCAATTGTTTTGTCGGCTTTTGCAATCGTGTTGTGTTGTGGCACCTCTCGGCCACCGTACTCTAGCTTTTATAGAATTGTCTGGCATTTCACCATTGACAAACGATTGCAAGCTGGAGGTGTAAACTGTAGAAGTTTGATTAAATCTGATGAAATCTGTTTTTCACCCAATCGTTAATGTTATGCACCAGCTTGGTAGTGAAGTAAGCTACGCTACAACAACAGAAACATGACGGTATCTCTCACGATCCTGCTAGCTTTTTAGCGCAGTATGGAATTGATCTCTGCAAGCGATGCCAATGGCCGGAATGCCAGACGGAGTCGTGGAGGGAAATGATTATTGAGTGGAGCTATGTAGGAAGGATAGGCTAGTTTACCCCTCTATGTATTCACAAGTGCTACTCTTCCACCCAGAAAAAAAACTATGTGTCACCTAAAAATTCTCTCTCTCTCTCTCTCTCTCTCTCTCTCTCTCTCTCTCTCTCTCTCTCTCTCTCTCTCATTCTTTCTCTCCTTGCAAAGAATGTGAAAAAGGAGAGAAGGATTAATGGAAGGACAGAATGGAAGAGAGGAAAAGAGATAGATGGGGAAGAGAGAGAGAGAGAGAGAGAGAAGATGAGAAAGTCACTCAGGAGGAAGAGGTTTTGGGACCAGTAATTATTCTATCCATCTGGCAGGGAATAGACGACACGAGAGGAGGAAGAGAAAGGGAAGAATACAGAATACTGGGAGAGAGAGAGAGAGATTACTGTTGCGGTCCTGAAACTTGTTTTTTTTGTTGTTATATATTTCTGTTTGAGAGTCTGTGGTATAGAGTCAGTGGGGGAAGAATTTGAATACCAATGTTTGAGAAAAATAGAGGGATGAGGATGTGTGCAAGGGAGAGACAGAGAGGTAGAGAGAGAGAACATGAGAGATCATTGTGACTTTCTATTTTATTACGTGTTGCTGTCATTTTGCACAAAAGTAGCAAAGAAATAATGCAATGGCGGGGAGGGAGGGTAGTGGCAAAAAAAATGTAAACAGTGGCACACAGTAATCAAGTGGAAACATGAGTGAACTGATAAAACAGGCATTGTTTATCTTTGTGCAAATAATGTTTCACAGCGCAATCATAGCCAGTAATGTTTTGTGCTGTGGAGTAATCACAGCAAGGCTATTTGAATCTAATTGAATAGGAAATGGAATGGATTGGCCCAGTCGGGGGAAAAAAAAGACAGATAGTTAGAATATGAGGCAGAATGTGTGAGACAAGTAGACAGAGGGAGGGAAGAAGGGAGGGAGGGAGAGTTTGCCATTTATTATAATATACTGTATATAAAACTACAAGTATAGTAAACACACAAAAGCTCAGCTAGATCTGTGTTCATTAGTAAAGGTATGAATCCAGGTACACAGAAAACGCTGACAGACAGGTTGGGTTGATGGCAGCGAGGGGTGAGGTGTGGTACACAGGTCTGGTTCCTGGGCACTTCTTGGCACACACCTGTTGTGCACAGCACTCCACACACACACACACACACACACACACACACACACACACACACACACACACACATACAGACCTGCCATGAGGCACACGCCTAACCAAACCATCACGCACACACACACTCACACCAACATGCCTTCAATGAGGTATTCTCTCTCTCTCTCTCTCTCTCTCTCTCTCTCTCTCTCTCTCTCTCTCTCTCTCTCTCTCTCTCTCTCTCTCTTGGCATCTTCCTCTGCACTCCTCCGCAGTCTGGATGGCCTCCACGTCCCGACGTTCCCTGTCCGCCCACTCAGACGTCCCCGGCGTTCCGAGAGGAAGTGCTGAGTCCGGAATGCCATGTGGGAGGAGGAGGGGGGGAGATTCCGGTGGTCCCTGGAATTCCGCCACTGGTGCAACGCTGACGGCAGTGAAAGAGAGAGAGAGAGAATGAGAGAGAGAGAGAGGGAGGAACAGAAAGAGAGGTGGAGAAGAGCCGTGGAGAATGAGGAGGCGGAAGACGACAGCAAAGAGAGTAAGCAATAAAAGGGGGAGGGAAAGATGTGAAGAGAAGAGAGAGAAAAGAGAGAAAGTGTTGGGGAAAGAAAAAGAAAGTGAAGAGTAGTGGGTGGGATGGAGAGATATAAAGAGATAGAGAAAGAAAGAGAGAATAAGTTTAAATAAGGGAGGTAAAAAGAGAGAGTATTAGCGAGCCAAAAAAAGTCATAAAGAAAAAAGGAAAGAAGAGGGAGTGGGTGAAAGAAGTGATATAGAAAGAAAAAAGGGCAGGAGGAAGAAAGAGAGAGAGAGAGAGAACGAGTGCAAACTTTGAAGAGGCCTTAGATGGACCACCAGAGGAGAAAAGTCCCTGGAAACACGCCACTGGTGCAGTGCTAAGGAGCGAGAGAGAGAAGGAGGGAGGAAGAGGGAGAGAGAGAGAAGGAGGGAGGAAGAGAGGGATTGGAGTGGAATGATATTGACTGCAAAGCGACAGAGGAGTGCAAAGGACGAATGGGGTTTAGAGAGGGGAAAACAAAAGGGGGATAGAGAGAGAGAGAGAATGAGAGAGAGGTAGATAACGACTGGAGTGGAATGAAATGGGCTGCCAAGGACGAGTGAAACAGACGAGTGCGAACGAGGGAGGGAGGGAGGGAGGAAAGAGCAGTGTGACGGATGAGAGTAAAATGAATATTTTAGCCGGCAGTGGGGTGAAGGGGGACACATCCTGGACACAATAATCAATATTGTTTATTCATGAGAGAGAGAGAGAGAGAGAGAGAGAGAGAGAGAGTGAGCAGGTAGGAAACAAAATGATGGAGGCAAGGCTTAAAATAGAGGGAGTGGCGCTAAGAGAGAAAGAGAGAGAAAACTAAGCAAATTAGGAAGGAAAAAAATGAGATGGGCGGATAGATAGATAGATAGATAGATAGATAGATAGATAGATAGATAGATAGATAGATAAATATATAGATAGATAGATATTCATGAGAGATAGATAAATATATACATAGACATTCATGAGGATTTTAGGGACAAATATGATGGAGAGAGGCAGCAGATAAAGAGAGAGAGAAAGATGTTTGGAAAGAAGGAGAGAGGGGACAGAGAGAGACAGGTGAGAGGGATAGAAAGGGGGTGAGTGAGAGAGGGACCAAAAAGATAGAGGGATAGAGAGAGATATAGATACAGTAAAGTTTTGGAGAGTGGAGAAAGAGAGGGAGAAAAGGATAGATAACAGACAGGTGTAGAGAGAGGGAGTGATAGAGCGAGGGGGAAGTGGAAAGTAGTGAGAAAGGGGAGATAGAAGGAGAAAGAGAAATAAAGTCAGGCTGAATGAGAAATAAAGCTGAGGAAGAATGGAGCAAGAATGGAAGAAAAAGAGAGAAGGGGAATGGAATGGAGGGAATGAAGAGAAAGGGAGGAGGAGAAAGAGAAAAGAAGGGAGGAGGAGAGACAGGAGTGGAGGAATAGAGTAAGAATGTGAGAGAAAGGGAGGAGGAGAGGGAGAATGAAGTTAGAATGAAAGAAAGAGAGAAAGGAAGGAAGGAAGGAGGGGTAAAGACATAAGGAGAGGAGGAGGAGAGGGAGAATGAAGTTAGAATGAAAGAAAGAGAGAAAGGAAGGAAGGAGGGGTAAAGACATAAGGAGAGGTGGAGGAGATACAGGAGTGGAGGAATAGAGTAAGAATGTAAGAGAAAGAGAGGAGGAGAGGGAGAATGAAGTTAGAATGAAA
>JAODXP020000033.1:33020339-33030339 GCA_027497455.2 Sardinella longiceps
CTCTCCTTGCAAAGAATGTGAAAAAGGAGAGAAGGATTAATGGAAGGACAGAATGGAAGAGAGGAAAAGAGATGGATGGGGGAAGAGAGAAAGAGAGAGAGAGAGAGAAGATGAGAAAGTCACTCAGGAGGAAGAGGTTTTGGGACCAGTAATTATTCTATCCATCTGGCAGGGAATAGACGACACGAGAGGAGGAAGAGAAAGGAAAGAATACAGAATACTGAGAGAGAGAGAGAGAGAAAGAGATTACTGTTACATTCCTGAAACTTGTTTTTTTTGTTGTTATATATTTCTGTTTGAGAGTCTGTGGTATAGAGTCAACGGGGGAAGAATTTGAATACCAATGTTTGAGAAAATAGAGGGATGAGGATGTGTGCAAAGAGAGAGAGGCAGAGAGAGAGAACATGAGAGATCATTGTGACTTTCTATTTTATTACGTGTTGCTGTCATTTTGCACAAAAACAACACCAGTTGTAAAAATTAATGCAATGGCAGGGAGGGAGTAGCCTGGCGAATGCCAAACTAAAATCAAAAGTGATATTTAGTCTGGAGACCTACCTATTGCATTTCTCGTTGCGGTAGCATCGTTTGCGAGTGTCCAGAGCCGTTTATTGGGCACTACGAATGTCTATCATAGCGTCTGTACATACCTCGGAGCCAATACCAGAGCCACCATGTGACGTAAAATGCAATCGAGGGCCGTACAAATCCCTTTTGTTCTGCGATTGGATACCGAAAGCAGGCGAGAAAAACGGCCATGGTCACCATGCTGCTTTGCAGAGTGAAATGAAATTAGCGTGCAAAGGAGCATGGGAACTCCCAGGCTAGGGAGGGAGGGAGGGTAGTGGCAAAAAAAATGTAAACAGTGGCACACAGTAATCAAGTGGAAACATGAGTGAACTGATAAAACAGGCATTGTTTATCTTTGTGCAAATAATGTTTCACAGCGCAATCATAGCCAGTAATGTTTTGTGCTGTGGAGTAATCACAGCAAGGCTATTTGAATCTAATTGAATAGGAAATGGAATGGATTGGGCCAGTCGGGGAAAAAAAGACAGATAGTTAGAATATGAGGCAGAATGTGTGAGACAAGTAGACAGAGGGAGGGAAGAAGGGAGGGAGGGAGAGTTTGCCATTTATTATAATATACTGTATATAAAACTACAAGTATAGTAAACACACAAAAGCTCAGCTAGATCTGTGTTCATTAGTAAAGGTATGAATCCAGGTACACAGAAAACGCTGACAGACAGGTTGGGTTGATGGCAGCGAGGGGTGAGGTGTGGTACACAGGTCTGGTTCCTGGGCACTTCTTGGCACACACCTGTTGTGCACAGCACTCACACACACACACACACACACACACACACACACACACACACACACACACACACACACACACACAGACCTGCCATGAGGCACACGCCTAACCAAACCATCACGCACACACACACTCACACCAACATGCCTTCAATGAGGTATTCTCTCTCCATCTCTCTCTTTCTCTCTCTCTCTCTCTCTCTCTCTCTCTCTCTCTCTCTCTCTCTCTCTCTCTCTCTCTCTCTCTCTTGGCATCTTCCTCTGCACTCCTCCGCAGTCTGGATGGCCTCCACGTCCCGACGTTCCCTGTCCGCCCACTCAGACGTCCCCGGCGTTCCGAGAGGAAGTGCTGAGTCCGGAATGCCATGTGGGAGGAGGAGGGGGAGATTCCGGTGGTCCCTGGAATTCCGCCACTGGTGCAACGCTGACGGCAGTGAAAGAGAGTGAGAGAGAATGAGAGAGAGAGGGAGGGAGGAACAGAAAGAGAGGTGGAGAAGAGCCGTGGAGAATGAGGAGGCGGAAGACGACAGCAAAGAGAGTAAGCAATAAAAGGGGGAGGGAAAGATGTGAAGAGAAGAGAGAGAAAAGAGAGAAAGTGTTGGGGAAAGAAAAAGAAAGTGAAGAGTACTGGGTGGGATGGAGAGATATAAAGAGATAGAGAAAGAAAGAGAGAATTAGTAAGTTTAAATAAGGGAGGTAAAAAGAGAGAGTATTAGCGAGCCAAAAAAAGTCATAAAGAAAAAAGGAAAGAAGAGGGAGTGGGTGAAAGAAGTGATATAGAAAGAAAAAAGGGCAGGAGGAAGAAAGAGAGAGAGAGGGAACGAGTGCAAACTTTGAAGAGGCCTTAGATGGACCACCAGAGGAGAAAAGTCCCTGGAAACACGCCACTGGTGCAGTGCTAAGGAGCGAGAGAGAGAAGGAGGGAGGAAGAGAGAGAGAGAGAGAGAAGGAGGGAGGAAGAGAGGGATTGGAGTGGAATGATATTGACTGCAAAGCGACAGAGGAGTGCAAAGGACGAATGGGGTTTAGAGAGGGGAAAACAAAAGGGGGGATAGAGAGAGAGAGAGAATGAGAGAGGTAGATAACGACTGGAGTGGAATGAAATGGGCTGCCAAGGACGAGTGAAACAGACGAGTGCGAACGAGGGAGGAGGGAGGGAGGGAAAGAGCAGTGTGACGGATGAGAGTAAAATGAATATTTTAGCCGGCAGTGGGGTGAAGGGGGACACATCCTGGACACAATAATCAATATTGTTTATTCATGAGAGAGAGAGAGAGAGAGAGAGAGAGAGAGTGAGTGAGCAGGTAGGAAACAAAATGATGGAGGCAAGGCTTAAAATAGAGGGAGTGGCGCTAAGAGAGAAAGAGAGAGAAAACTAAGCAAATTAGGAAGGAAAAAAATGAGATGGGCGGATAGATAGATAGATAGATAGATAGATAGATAAATATATAGATAGATAGATATTCATGAGAGATAGATAAATATATACATAGACATTCATGAGGATTTTAGGGACAAATATGATGGAGAGAGGCAGCAGATAAAGAGAGAGAGAAAGATGTTTGGAAAGAAGGAGAGAGGGGACAGAGAGAGACAGGTGAGAGGGATAGAAAGGGGGTGAGTGAGAGAGGGACCAAAAAGATAGAGGGATAGAGAGAGATATAGATACAGTAAAGTTTTGGAGAGTGGAGAAAGAGAGGGAGAAAAGGATAGATAACAGACAGGTGTAGAGAGAGGGAGTGATAGAGCGAGGGGGAAGTGGAAAGTAGTGAGAAAGGGGAGATAGAAGGAGAAAGAGAAATAAAGTCAGGCTGAATGAGAAATAAAGCTGAGGAAGAATGGAGCAAGAATGAAAGAAAAAGAGAAAGAAGGGGAATGGAATGGAGGGAATGAAGAGAAAGGGAGGAGGAGAAAGAGAAAAGAAGGGAGGAGGAGAGACAGGAGTGGAGGAATAGAGTAAGAATGTAAGAGAAAGAGAAGGGAGGAGGAGAGGGAGAATTAAGTTAGAATGAAAGAAAGAGAAAGAGAGAAAGGAAGGAAGGAAGGAGGGGTAAAGACATAAGGAGAGAGGAGGAGATACAGGAGTGGAGGAATAGAGTAAGAATGTAAGAGAAAGAGAGAAAGGGAGGAGGAGAGGGAGAATGAAGTTAGAATGAAAGAAAGAGAGAAAGGAAGGAAGGAGGGAGGAGGAGATACAGGAGTGGAGGAAAGAGAAAGGGAGGAGGAGAGGGAGAATGAAGTTAGAATGAAAAAAAAGAAAGAGAGAAAGGAAGGAAGGAGGGAGTAAAGACATAAGGGAGGGAGGAGGAGAGACAGGAGTGGAGGAATAGAGTAAGAATGTGAGAGAAAGGGAGGAGGAGAGGGAGAATGAAGTTAGAATGAAAGAAAGAGAGAAAGGAAGGAAGGAGGGGTAAAGACATAAGGAGAGGTGGAGGAGATACAGGAGTGGAGGAATAGAGTAAGAATGTAAGAGAAAGAGAGGAGGAGAGGGAGAATGAAGTTAGAATGAAAGAAAAAGAGAAAGGAAGGAAGGAGGGGTAAAGACATAAGGAGAGGAGGAGGAGGAAGAGAGAGGGAGTCGTGAGGGCCGACTAAAAAAAGCCCACACAGCTCGTGCTGAGAGACGAGGAGGAGAGGAGAGTGTGTGGGAAGAAACCCCATAGGGAGATATATGAGGACAGCAACACACACACACACACACACACACACACACACACACACACACGCGCACACAGCATAATCACAACACAGCACACTCACACACAGCATACTCACAACACAACACAACACACACACAGCACTTACAAGACAACACACACAAACTGACAAAACCCCACAGAGACACACACACAGAGCATACTGACACACACCCCCCCCCCCACACACACACACACACACACATACACACATACACACACAGCATACCCCCCATACACACACACACACCACAGATACGCATGGACAGATACACATCACCCCTGCCACCCCACAAACACACACAGTATATACATTGACACACATCACCCATACTCACCCAAACACACACACACACAGAGAGAGACGACGACGACGAGAGAGAGAGAGAGAGAGAGAGAGAGAGAGACAGATCCTCACAAAGATGCCTAGAAGACATGCGTGTAAATACACAACACATAGGCCTACATCCCTCCCAGAAATTTTTTAGAAAGGATAATAAAAACCTGGGGTTTCACCTCACTTGCTTACAGTATAGCCTACCTGCCAGATGAGTTTATTTGGAAAACCAGAAACCACCAAAAATATTTTAGCCAATCAACATTGTAAGGGGAAAGAAGTAAATTCTGATTGGCTGGATGAGCTCATAAATCTGTCTGTTGATTTGTGTGTTAGTGTGTGTGTGTGTGTGTGTGTGTGTGTGTGTGTGTGTGTCTTAAAAAGCTCTACTGTGTGAGTAGTACTATGTGATGAAGAGTGTGTCGTGTTTGTTACCTCTCTTTTACACACACTCACACACACACACATACAAAAACAGACAGCCACCAAAACACCCAAAAACACACTCCCATGCATGGACTGATTACGAAATAGGTGGTTATTTTTAGAACCACCAGCATCATCCGACATCACAGAAACAAAATTGGAATGGTCTGCTAGCCAAAATGTTACAAAACCTCTACGTCTCTCAGTGTCTGTCTTTCACACACACACACACACACACACACACACACACACACACACACACACACACACACACTCCAACTACATTGAGCCAGATTCAAATGAATTTTGTGAATGCGGAACAGAAACTATCTCTGTCCTGCAAGCTGCTCGTGACAGAGCACGCCCACTAGCGCTGGTGAAATAGTCTTTTATCTCCGCATATATCATCCTTCACATCGTAAAATACATCGATCGTACATATTGCCTAAACTAAATGGCCGTCAACATAGGCAGCAAGGCTAATTTCTCATTTAATATTGTAATATTTGCTAACATTTGTAATAATGGACGAGTACATGGTTCTTTTCTGTCATTTCCCCCTGGCTTCTCTGCAAGCATCACCAAACACGCTGTTTACCCTGGGAGTGCTCAAAAAGTCATATTCTCAGAAGTTTACTGTTGCTAGGCTGCCAAATCCACCTGCCAGCACATTTTGTAGAATGTACCTTCATGCAAACTAACTAACTAACTAACCTACTAGCTTACTGAAAAGACAGCATTCATTTGGGACTCAAGTTCAAATATGACCTTGACAGACAAAATGAGTTAACTGGGATTTGAGTGAAGAAAGTTGATCCTTGTGGGAATTACAGTGTATGCTTTGTTTGTTGTAGATGTTCTATATTCAGTCATATTTGATTACACTGAATGAAACTTTCCATTGCAACTCCCAACTGTGTTGACACTGTATGTGATTGACAAGTGCACTTTATTTTTTGGTCCTTCGGGAAGGAAATCCGGGGGCATACACACATGTACACAAACACACACAAGTTGTTGGGAAGTGTGAGCGTCAGAGCTTCACACTCCTTAGGGTGCACACACCCACACATGGAACAGTTTGGGGGTTAGGTGCCTTGCTCAAGGGCACTGCATCCGTGGTTACCGGACATGGGGAGGTGCTTCACATTCATTCCCCCACCCTCCTCTTCACAGCGGCGAATCGAACCGGCCACCCTCCGGTCCCCAGTCCAACTCCCTGACCGGTACACCACGGATGGCTTTCAAGTTGAACAGATTTCAACTTTTATTCTGTTGAAGGCTTAGTGCTCTGAAAGGCAAAGCTCACAGGATTTGTATTAAATACCAGCTATCAATGCAACCCTTTGGTGGGCACAGACCCTCAAGTAATAGAGTTGTGTGACATGACTTACCAGGGCAGACCGTTTTCATTTGGTTGCATATCTGTTATCCAGACGTGTCGGCTTTGCTCCCTTTTTCAGATGAATCCAAGGCAGACCTTCTCCGGATACATATAGTGCCACACTCTGCCTACAGTTTTATTCCAGTTTTATATGTAAATGTATTGCTCGCTACTTCCAGTTACATTAGTTGCATAATAATCACTATATTCAATTCAAATGAATTTAATTTCATTTGTAGACAGCCAAATACAGAACATTTGCCTCGCCTGTGAAAGAAAACTAGCACAAACTTGGATTTGGATGTTAGCTGACAAGTCTGTAAATGGTAAATGGACTGCATTTATATAGCTCTTTTCCACTCCAACGAGCACTCAAAGCGCTTTTCAATGTATGCCTCACATTCACCCATTCACACACAAGTGTGAATGGGTGAATTTGAACTTGAGTCCCAAGAGGCAACCATGCAAGGCACCAACCTGCTCACCGGGAGCAATTTGGGGTTAGGTATCTTGCTCAAGGATACCTCGATGGGGTCAGGCGGAGCGGGGCTTGAACCTGCAACCCTCCGGTTGCCGAACGGCACCTCTACCAACTGCACCAGTAGCCAAATAATCATTAATTTAAAATGACTGCTAACTGCTCTTTCAGCGTACATGTTCATTGACTTTGCATGGAGCTTTCTCAAAATGCATTGTGGGTCCGTCCATTCTGTTGCGTCGGCTCCATTGTTTCTGTTGAAAACTTGAAAAATGTTAAACTTTTCACGTAGAAACGGATCCGTCAACCAATCAAGATCAACACTTGGTCAGAAGATTCCAAGTTGGAAGTATCCAACTTCTAGCCTGGCAGGCCATCCTATATCATTGAAATGTATAGTCTGGCATCGAGAGATAAACCGAACTCAATCGTGGGCTGAACAACGCTGCTATCTTTCAAACTACTTCTGGACGCAACAGGATGGCCTAAGGCCAATCGCAGGAACGAACAATATCGGCGAACCCCGCCCTAAACACATAGAGTGTTGTGATTAGATGTCACCAACGGCGTCATCCAATAAAATTCCCTATGGCTTGCTATTAGACGTACAGGCTGACAAATTAATTTGCCAGCCGCTAGGGTACGTATAGATTTCTCGGCTAATGTAGCGCAGGAACCATGATTTCGAGAAACAAGTAGGTGGTTGCTACTTACGTACATCGTAACATGGATGTTTCACCTCAATTGTATGGACGAGCATTTTGGAAGTATCCAACTTCCCCATTTTTGTGTTCTGTTACTCAGCCGACAACATGGTGGATTTAATATGCTAAGTGCAGCCTTGAGAGTGAGAGTGGGGGAGACTGAGAGCTGGTTGACCTTGCCTCAGGATAAACACGCTGCAGCCGCCGCGACGGATGCATTTAGTTCACAAGAGGAGGCTGTGTGCCGGATTGGGCCTGGCTGTGTGAGTTTAACACCCCTCTGCACGGGGAATAAAATGGCTGTCATCTCACGCTCGAGTATTATTGTTCCTGTGTGTGTTTGTCTGTGTGTGTGTGTGTGTGTGTGTGTGTGTGTCTGTGTGTGTGTGTGTGTCTGTGTGTGTGTGTGTGTGTGTGTGTGTCTGTGTGTGTGTGTGTGTGTGTGTGTGTGTGTGTGTGTGTGTGTGTGTGTGTGTGTGTGTGTCTGTGTGTGTGTGTCTGTGTGTGTGTGTCTGTGTGTGTGTGTGTGTGTGCGTGTGTGTGTGTGCACTTTACAAGATTTTTTTTTGTCCTTTCCTTTCTGCAATAATGATAGTGGGTGTGACTGTGTACTCTGTCCTCTAAAGTGAAGGGGTGACTTGATTCAAGTAAAACTATTAAGTGTTTTGTGCATGGTTTGAAACCAAGGTAGTATTTTTTATCCTCATTGAGTGTGTGTGTGTGTGTGTGTGTGTGTGTGTGTGTGTGTGTGTGTGTGTGTGTGTGTGTTCCCTTTGTTTGCTGCTTCTACCGTGTGTAAAGAGCCATTATGCATTCCACACATTTTCAATGAAAGTGAAGGGTTTCATTCAGCCATTATCCAAAAGCAAAACCATTTTGCTATATTAAAATTATACATTTATTTTAAAATATATATTTTGTTATGTAAAAGGTCTTTTCAAATGAATACATAAATGAATCATTTCTATGGTGTAAATATAGAGAGCACAGAGAGAACAGAGCAGTTGGGTAACTGAATGTGTGAAGGCTATTTGATTTTTTTGCACATATATATGGTGCCTCACTGTCCATGTGTGTGTGTGTGTGTGTGTGTGTGTGTGTGTGTGTGTGTGTGTGTGTGTGTGTGTGTGTGTGTGTGTGTGTGTGTGTGTGTGTATCCAGGGCCGAGGCCAACTGCTCCAGCGTGAGTTGAACTGGCCGTTCTGTTTCAGTAATGGAAGTTGTAGAGGATGCCCTGTCCTTCTCCACGCCCACCTCCTGTCTCCTACTGAGCAGCAAGCTGGCCACACACACACACACACACACACACACAGACAGCACACACACATACATACAAACGTGCACACACACACACACACACACACACACACACACACACAGACAACACACACAGGCACACGTGCACACACATACAGAGAGAGAGACAACACACACACACACACACACACACACACAGTAAAAACACACACACACAGAGATAACAGACATAGAATGAGAGACAACAAAACAAAACAGACACACATGCATACACAGAACACACACACACACACACACCAAACATGCTCATACACACACAAACAGACAACACCGAGACACACACACCGCCCACCCACTCCACCTCTCCACAAATACACATCCCCAAATAAACACAGGTACACTCACACACAGAAAGACATGGACTCATACACACACTTATATATACTATACTTTCACTTCTGCTTATAAAAACACAGACATGCATACATAGATTAAAAAAGAACACTTTTTGATGAATATTGTGTAAGGGTCAGCTCTCTTTTTTACAGACAGATAGAAGTGTGTGTGTGTGTGTATGTGTGTGTGTGTGTGTGTGTTCATGAGGGGTTCTATTTATGGTTCTGCATGTGAGTTAGAGAGAGGGAGGCAAGATGTCTATCTGCATGGGAGTAAAATGAGCATTTTTGTGTGTGTTTAGCTGTGTCTTGCCTGTGAGAGAATGTGTGTGTGTTTATGCCGGTTTTTGTTGGCCCATTATTCCAGTCCAGTGTGAGTGTGTGTGCGCAAAAGCCTTTGCAGATCGATTTGTGAGCATGAAAGTGTGTGTGTGTGTGTGTAGTGTGTAGTGTGTAGCTTTTGCAGACCCATTTGTGTGTGCTTCAGTTTGTGCGTGTATGTGTGCGAGAGAGAAAGAATGTGTGTGTGTGTGTAAGCTTTTGCAGATGTATTTGGCTGTGTGTGTGTGTGTGTGTGTGTGAGAGAGAGAGAGAGAGAGAGAGAGAGAGAGGGTATAAGCTTTTGCATGAATCCATTTTGTCTGTGTGTGTGTGTGTGTGTTGTGTCTGTTTTCCAGAGTCATGTTTTATTCATGTGTGTGTGATGGCATGGGCTGTATTTCTCCCCTTCTCTCAAGAAGAAGAAGAAGAAAAAGAGGAGGAAGAGGGAGGAAACAGAGGATGAGGAGAAAGAGAGATGGAGGAATAAACACATCTTTTATGTATGAGCACACTTTCCTGGATGTTACTGTGTAAGTGTGTGTGTGTGTGTGTGTGTGTGTGTGTGTGTGTGTGTGTGTGTGTGTGTGTGTGTGTGTGTGTCTGTGACCATGTGTGTACACCTGTATCTGCCTTCAGTGTGGAATAAAAGGTGTGTGTGTGTGTGTGTGTGTGTGTGTGTCTG
>JAODXP020000033.1:33037839-33054604 GCA_027497455.2 Sardinella longiceps
GGCCCTGGGATCATTACAAGAAGGGCTTTGGGAAAGCTGATGGGGAATATTGGTTAGGTATGTCCCATCATCGCATGCCTCAGCCAGTTGAGAGAGAGAGAGAGACAGAGAGAGAGAGAGAGAGAGAGGGAGAGAGAGAGAGAGAGAGAGAGAGAGAGATAGTATGTACTGTAAGTGCTATGATGTAAAAGCCTCAATGTCCATTTGCAATGAATTTACTGAAATATAATTAGATCATTTTGATAAGCTGTTATCATTCCAACTCCAATTGAATTGTCTTGACCGGATTTTTCTGGACTTATATTACAATTACAGTTTGACAGAGATTACTCAGGAATTATTACAGTATTAAACCCACTTAGATGGATTTAGGTTCATTCAGTGTACAGTCTTCACTGGTTTGATTTGCATTTGCTTACAGGTATATCCTACTGTATACTTTATGTTATTGTTGGGGTGTGTGTGTGTGTGTGTGTGTGTGTGTGTGTGTGTGTGTGTGCGTGTGTGTGAGCATGTGTCGTAGTGTACCTCACACTTCAGTCTTGTCAGATGAATGACATTTCGCTGGGTTGTATTCTGTGACACATTTTATGTGATATAAATACCCTTACAAAAATGGCTTCTGGCAAACATGCCACAAATTTACAGCAATATACTGGAATTTTGCCACAAACTAATTTCACCTTTCACCAAACTTGTCGCAAACTCCTGCCAAATTGTAGGGGGCAAGTTGATTTGGAAAATCAGTGGCAATTTTTTCAGTGTTGTCAAATACCGGTAATTGCTGCAACTTTGCCACTAGTGGCTGACTTAGGCAAACTTGTGGCAACCTGTTCTGGTAATCAACAGTGTTTGTGGCAAATGAATTGCAAATTTGTGGCATTTTTTTTCTGTGGCAAATGTTCTGGCACTCTGTCTCTCTCTCTCATTCTGCCTGTGTGTGATTGCCTATATTCTCAGGCTTTGTTGGTCCAACCAGGTCTTGTTCTGACCTGTTTATGTTTCATCGCTGGACTGCTCTGAGATCCGTACCCATATTTTAAGTTCTTGTTGGTGTGTGTGTGTGTGTGTGTGCCTGTGTGTGTGTGTGTGTGTGTGTGTGTGTGTGTGTGTGTGTGTGTGTGTGTGTGTGTGTGTGTGTGTGCGTGTGTGTGCAGGTCTGGACAACATTGTCCTGCTGACCATGAGGAAGCAGAATGAGCTGAGGGTGGACATGGAGGACTGGGAGGGAGCGGAAGTGTACGCTCTGTACACGTCCTTCTCTGTGGATCCAGAGACCTTCGGCTATACACTGCGGTTGGGCACCTTCATCAACGGAGGAGCAGGTATGTGTGTGTGTGTGTGTGAATCCAATTGCGACACCTCAGGGTTTAGTATCCAAGAGCGTGTGGTTTCAAATTCCATTGAGTTTTTAGTTTTCTTTAATTATCATTATTGAACAGTCACAAGGCTATTATTATTGAACTGTCATTGGTATAATATTATCAAGTTTAACAACTCATTATCATTAAGTTGAGTAGAAGCCAATTTATTGATGTCATCCTCCTGAATTTAACATCCTGATTTCCTGACTGGAATTGTAGTGTTGTAGTTGTCTTGATGTGGATCAGCACTGCATTGTGTAAAAGAGACAGGGGATCATCAGGCGAAAAAAGAGAATGGAATCAATGTGTTATTTTACCCCGTCGTGAAAATGCAACATAAAGGTTCATGGTTTATGTGTTGGTAATCAAATTATTTTGTTCAAGTCATTTTTGAGATGTGTCATTCGCCTGATGAGGAATTTCTGATGTTGACAGGTGATGGTTTGGCATACCACAATGGAGCAAAGTTCAGCACCTTTGACAAAGACCAAGATGCATATGGTGGCAACTGTGCCAATCACCATCTGGGGGGTTTCTGGTATAATAACTGTCTACATTCCAACCCTAATGGTGTTTATAGATGGGAGGCAGAGGGTACAATCTCTAATATTGGTGTTGAGTGGTCGCCCTTTAAAGGGTTTAACTATTCCCTAAAGTCCATCAGCATGAAGATAAGGCCAGTGTCCTAAGTCATTAAAGAGAATACAGAAAAACATGTTGGTAGACCATGGCATAGGCAATGGCAATAACACACATTAATCGGACCATTTTTCGTTATTCTTTATTAAAGCATAGCGCCTTGAGATGGCACATCTAATTTTTTATTTTTTTTCTAACCGAACCAACTAAATTGTCAATATCCATTTCGTCATAATAAAATAATTTTATCTGGATTAAAAGGTTCATATTTGATAAATGTATAATTCCAAAGAGGCATAAATGGTCATTTCACCACCACTGTCACCAGTTATATAACTTAGCGGGCTCACAAAGCATCAACATTTGCCACAAATGGATACATTGCTTTGCTAGGCTTCATGTTGACACTGTCCCAACTTTTCTGAGATGTTTCTGGCCCTGAAATTTGAAACAACCTTAATTTCCCACTTGTAAATAACATTTTTAAGTCCAGTTTAAAAAACCTGATGTTGTCCTTCTTGCAAATAATAAAAAAAAATAAATAATAAGATTTCTTATGATTTAGGACTCATTTGAAATTCATTTATTTTCTATGCAGCCATAGGACTTTAGCATTCACTCTCATTGCATTGCAGTAAATACAGTGACCTCCTGTGGTGTAAGATGGTAGTAGCACTTTTTCCTATGATAGTGCTCAAGTCATAGCTTGTACACTACTGCTATTGCTATATGACTTCCTTTCACTGGACCCCAGATGAACTGTATAGAAAAAAAAATCCTGTATTTAAAATGTACATATTCACTTTTCAAGTTAAAGACTTTTAGACTAGAACAGCCAAAGGTTAGGTGTGGTGATGCCATGTTGCCTATTCTGCAGGAGTTGCAGAAACATCCAACAGAATTTCTCATAACAGCTATTAAAACACTTAACTGTGTGCTATGCAGATGACATGCAGATGAAATAATAAAACTAGCTCAGGGTGTATGTTTCCTAAGGCCACAGTGTAGTGTTGCCACCTGTGTCTGACAAAAATCCTGTAAATTTTGACCATCGAATCAACCTTTTCTGTTTGTAAGCAACGGTGCCCTTTGCACATATAACCCAAGATAAAAAAAATCACCCTTCTAAGCAATAATTGCATAGCTCTAATAAGTAAAAATTTAACTTACTGTTTAGTTAACGGCTTCCTTTAATAGCAGGCATTTTTCTAAAAAATCCTGAAAAACAGGATTTTTTCAGGATTTTTTTTTTTTTTTTTTTTTAATTCCGGGACAGACCATGAAAATCCGGGGCAATCAGGAAAATCCTGGACAGGTTACAACACTACCACTGTGTGTCACTGTTTGTCAATCATGCCAACGTGGCACAGATATGCAGACAGACTTGCTGAACAATTCACTCACTGACCCACTTTTCTCATCACCTGCTCCCTATGTGACAAGAAGTCACAATGCTTATAATTAATAAGTTAATAAGCTAATAAGTATCCTGATTAGGCTATACATGTGCTCTTGTTTAGTTTTTATAAACTTGCCGCAGAAAAAATAAACACTGACCACTGTGACCAGCTCATAATACCGTAAAAACTTCTTTGTATAAGTGAGTTTAATTGAAATTATGTTGTCATCAAGGGATTGATGCCACTTTGGAAAGTGTTTTCAACAAAATATTTCCTATGCTCATTGACAAGTTGGAAGGAAACTTAGGTAGATGTCATGAAGTCTGTCTTCTATCTATATTGTCTGATACAAAGTTGATCTTACCACACTCAGGAGTTCAGGCCTCTGTTTCCCAAAAGCATAGTTGCTAAAAAGTTAGCAACTTACTTAGTTGGCAATGGGAAATTGCATTGCAACCAACAAAGTTGCTAATTTAGTTAGCAACTATACTTTTCTGAAACAGACCCCAGGTCTGGTTTGGTGGTGTCTTTGTGATGCCTGCAGACTAGCCTAGCTAATGCAACCTTTGTTAATGCAGTGACAGGCAGTATGAGTGAACCCAGGCTATCTGCATACTGCTGTGCTGTGTGCACAAGAACATCATAGGCTCCATTCCCTCTGTGCCAAAATTGTACAAAAAATGAAATGACTTGTGAGTGACAGAGAGGAGAGTGAGAGAGAGAGAGAGAGAGAGAGATTAGCCTACCGACAAACCTAGACAATTTATGTTGTTGTGATGCAATAAAAACGTCTACTAAAATAATTATTTTTCAATTATTTATTGTGTTTTTTTCCCACATTTTTTTCACACTTTTTTTTTAATCCTGCCCGGATGTTGTGCCCTTCAGCAAGGCACTTAACCCTAAGATGCTCTAGCGGAGACTTGCCCGGACGTAATTGATGGTTGATAAAATGTAAGTCACTTTGGATAACTGCGTCTGCTAAAGGCATATACTGTATGTAAGTTTCTATACTGTATATAAATCAACATATTCAACATGCAGGATTTAGAGAAATTCCCACACCAAGTTTCATCTAGTCATCCCATAATATAATAGATCATAAGTCAGATAGAGAATGAATATATCACACCTCCTTATATGGAAACGAATCATTATAAGATTTTTAAAATTCTTTTGTATATAGTATGTATAGCTGCCTAATCCAGTATAGGCCTAATCTTCATAGTGATGGATTTCAGAGAATAACGGAACCCTCTGAAAGCATGCCAGTTCACACCAATACCATAGTGAGTAGTAGGGCCCCACAAGTAAACCCCATTTGGATTAGAAAGGTGGCACCCATCATACCAGTAACCCCCTAGATATTTGTCAGCACAATTAGCACTACCAGATCGGTCTTGATCTTTGTCAAATGTACTAAACTTGCTCCTGTTGTGGCGAGTCAAAGAGTCTCCTGTAAAGTGAAATTGATTAACATGTTATTGACCATAAAGTGGAATGGATAAACATGTTATTTAATGTAAAGTCAAATTGTTATTATGAGTGCCATGCAGTGAATAAAGCCCCTGAAATAAGGGTAGTGGACACAGTTTTCTGGGAATATCTCAAGAAACATAGGACTTAGGAAGACCACGGGCCCTATAATGCCGACGGCGCACCATGCCTTCGCAAGCTGTCGTTGCTATTTTGTGCAAGCACATGGTTCATTTTTCTGTCAAATAATTCACGTTGTCTAATTAGCAAGTGACTTCGCGTCCTCTGAGGTGTGTCGAAGGTGTGGCTAGGCGCAAAGCGCAACAGATGCAATTATACAGACGCAGAAAGGGATCCGCCACTGAGGGCCCTATTTTGACGACGCAAAGTCAACTGTTGTTTGACGGATGGCGCATATGGTTTTGGGGGCGTGCCGGCGGCTTTTTGCTATTTTGACAGCGCAGAAAATGAACTTCGCAAAGTTCAAAAAGGTTGGACTTAGGGTGCCTAATTAATCATGGGTGTGTTATGGGAGTAAAACAGACATAACCAATGACAGATCAATCTCTCATTGCCTTTAAGAACGAAGAGCGCAAAGCGCCTGGTGAATTGCTATCACACCAGCTGATCTCCTCCTTGTGCATTTAAAGAAATTAAAATATTGAACAGCGAGCAAGCTCACACGTCGGGTATAGTAATAGTCAGAGTTGTATTGGGTCTGGTAATAGTAAATTGATGTCTACAGGCTGCACAAGACATGAAGGAAGCTGATTTAATCATTCGAAAGCGAAAGTAAACTTGATTATCCATTTAACGTCCCCCTTCTTATATACTCACACGTTTTCTGTTGCAGGCTAATAAATTGCGGTTAACCAGGGACGTAGCAGACGGGGGGACGGGGGTGTTTCGACATCCCCAGTTTTGAAAAAAATTGATTTCACCCCCCTCACTTTTGTAAGATTAAAAACAATACTAAAATGTGGAGCATGGATGGGATTGATCGGAAACGCATAGTTGCAAACAATGTGATCGGTTCCGTCTTTAGGCATAGGCCTACCCCTTTTGGATATAATGGAATGAGCGCTTCATAGCCGCATGTGCCTGCAAGGTACAGGTGCGCTCAGTTAAAAGAACGAACAAAATAAAAACTCTTAGGACATGTGATATATGAAAAGATGGAATGGCGGAATTATTTTGTAAACTATAGGTCGCCAATAAGTTTATACCTTTTAAATGTGTCATTTGTTTAATATTGCCATGTTGAAGTTGTAAGTCATTGTATGACATTGTATGTATGACATAGATTTTTGGGATAGGATGTCTTTAGGATGTATGGTAGGTAGTTATATTTTATATCTACGTTATTTTTGGATTACGCTATGGCAAGTGTAGGCCACATATTTTGGCCACAATCTATACCGGAGAGATTGTCCTTTCTTATGCAGTCTAATGGAAGCGGCTGTTGCAGATTTGAAGCTCCATTGTGCTCATGAGTTTTCTTGATCATTTGGGATCTGAATAACGATCGGGTTGGATTACCCTGAATTTTGCCTTTGGGGCTAATGTGGAATCGAACTTTTGGAGCTTTTTGGTTCGTTTTTGTGTGCGTTTCATGTTATTTAAAAGTGTCGGATTTCCGCTCTTTCTGCAAGCCCGGACGGCTGGGATTTTGTTTCTGAATTAGGCTAATAACTTATCAAAGTTTAGCCCACTTGTTGCCTCCACGTAATTTTTTCGTTAATATATTAACTTTATTTGATTTGTGGTGTGGTGAAACAATACAGAATGCGTTGTGCGTAAGACGACTTCATGTCAAAAAGTTTGATGACCGTGCAAGTTACTTTGCTTGAGTTGATCTGTGAGAACACACGCACGCACACAAACACGAGCACGCTGAGACAATCAAAGCAAATGTTATCAGTGATAACAGGAGCCACATATTTCAAAGCTAACGAAGTGCGCGAGAGTAGACCCTGAAGCCGATGCCATTTGCGCCATTAAGAGTTTAAGCCAATGCCAGCCAATAATTTTGTAAGCCAGTAAGCCGCCAGCTGATAAAGTTTTGGCTGAGCCAGCCAGTTATAGACATTTGCAACAACTATCCTGCTTCTATCGGTCACACAGAAACTAGTGCTGTCAGTTTAACACGTTAATAACGGCGTTAACGCAAACCCATTTTAACGCCGTCAATTTTTTTAACGCGCGATTAACGCATTTGACCCGCCATTATCAATGGAATGTGAAAAAAATATATATCTCCGACATTCCAACACCTCCCGACGTTTCAGTAGCCTATGTCCTGTGTTTGCACTAGGCTTGAAGTAGGCCTACTGCTTAGCCTAGGACCTAGGCTACTCATGCCGTAGCCTACACACACACTCCACACACGGGTGTATGTGTCTGCACTCTGCTCTGCTGCTCCAATGTCAGTGAAAATAAATATTTTATCGACACAATCGTTGACGTTCACTCGCATGTTCGCATATTTAGGTTGTTAATTAGATAGAGGATTAATGTTATCACTTAGAAATTCCTTCTCTTGAACTGAATACCCCGCAAATAGGCTAATATCAGTTTCAAAATTGCAGCGCGAGTGAGAGAGGTGAAGGTCGGAACGCAACTGAGAGGGAGAATGTTTGTGAGCGTCATTTGATGTCAGTGAAAACAAATATTTTACCGACACAATCGTTGACGTTCACTCGCATGTTCGCATATTTAGGTTGTTAATTAGATAGAGGATTAATGTTATCACTTAGAAATTCCTTCTCTTGAACTGAATACCCCGCAAATAGGCTAATATAAGTTTCAAAATTGCAGCGCGAGTGAGAGAGGTGAAACAGGTCGGAGCGCAACTGAGAGAGAATTTGTGCAAAGGAGAGGCATAGCCTATAGCCTACCTGATTCTGAACGTATGACCTTGTCACTAAAATGAGAGCTTCTTGCAGGGCAATTGCCAATATGGCAAAATGCATTTTAAAGGTATGCTCATGCAATGTACTGTAGGTTTACTCATGTAGACAATAATGACATATTTTCATTGAGCCTCTTTAAAATATAGGTTAGTATAATTTAAAGGGCCACCATCCATGTTTTTTTTTTTTTTTTTGTAAACATGTGAACTAGCAACATAAAAGACATCAACATCTCTCTGGCAGTACTTGAACATGTTAATAATTTCTGATGCTGTAACTGGGTTTTCTTTTCTTTTAAATTGGTATTCACCCCCACCAATGAATGCTGATAACAGCATTAAAATGAAAATAAATAAATAAAAATGGGACAAAAAGAAATCGAGGGACATTTAGAATAGAAAGAAATTTGCGATTAATCGCGATTAATTATGAGTTAACTACAGAAAAAATGAGATTAATCGCGATTAAATATTTTAATCGCTTGACAGCACTAACAGAAACATGAGCTTATACACACGAAAATTAACCATTGATAAATCAGCCTTGCACACCGGTGTTCCGAAATTAGGCATCAGAGGCATATGGCTACCTTGGCTACCGTCATCTTTGCGACCCCCGCATGCATGCGCGGACCTCCTTCATTTAATGACTGTACACAAATTGCCGCGCACGCACCACACACTCACCCCCGTGAGTCGGTAAAACTATTTACTTATATTAATTTGTGAAGTAAGCTGAATGTGTCCTATTACAGTCTGGCTCATGGACCGTGGCAAAAGGGAGATCACACAAGGGGTTTGCAGTAAAGATAATAATTTAATTACAAAATATACAAAAGCGTACATCTACAAACAAACAAGACAATGAAAAAGCACCCAGCCGGCGTCCAGCCTGCAGCACACAGGCACCTAGCAGAAAGCCGGCCTTAGGGTGAAGAGAGAGCGAGAGAACAAGAATCTTCTGGCTTTTTAACTGATTGGCCCACACTGGGCTCTGGTGTGAGCCAATCTGCCACAAGCTCCTCTCCAGCCTGCTTGGGAGAGACACAAAGGCTATGTTCAGACTGCACTCCAAATCTGATTTTTAGCATATCTGATCAACATCAGATCTCTCTATCGACCGCGTTCACATTGCTTGTCATATCGGATCTCCATGTCCGCTAATCACCTGCCATATCCACGTGGGTTACTATGGTACCCCAACGCATCATGCCCACAAATAATAAACAAACCCGGGAGGGTAGAATGCTGGTTGTTTCTCTCTCAGATGGTTAAGTGGGGCCGTAGCACACAGCTACAAGTAACAAGGAAGTATCAGAGATGGAAGAATAAAGTTACTCATCTTTATTTCAGTGCATCAATGCAGTCCAGCACAGCTGTTAGTTGCCTTTCTGATGCGTGGTTGAAAACTTTCACTGACGTTGCTTTCCACACGCGAGGTAAACCTTGCTTTCCACACGCGAGGTAAACTCCAACTTGCGGCAAATCCATAACGCGCACTGACACGTTGTTATAGCAAACGACACTGTTTTTTAAAAGGAGAATTAACATTGATCTCTCACTTCCGTCCATCTGCATTCCACGTGTTGATGTTTGTGTCACGTGACAAATGACGCAAGTGACACGGTGAAATCTTATCCCATGTGGAAAAGCTGTTCAGATCGCAGCATATCCGATATGAATCGCAATTGACACCACATGGGTATGTGAGAGCGTAACAGATTCGGAAAAATCGGAATTCATGTGGTTTTCTGCTGTTCAGACCACCCGAAATCAATTCCAGATACAATCTGGATATGAAAAAATCGGATTTGGGATGCCAATCTGAACGAGGCCATAGAGCACCCCTGGTGCCCTGGTGAAACTGCACCTCCGGAGGAATAGTGACACCAGAGCCCCACTGGGTCCGTGACAGTCCCAAGAGTTTCTGGTGAGTGTGTTTGTTTGTTATGGATGTTAACTGAATGACAATAGCTTGTAAGGGTTGATGTTCAGAAATTGAACTGTTTTTCTACCGTCAGATAATATAGACCATACGCTTTTTCCCACAGTGAAAAGCAGTGCTGTGCAAACATAGCCCACAAGTTTGAAGCAAGGATAAAACTGCTAGTTATAAGAAAGTTTTCAAGAGCCTAATGTTGAGGATTACATTTTGAATTATAATTATATAATTATAGCCTACCTTTATACAGTAGCCTCATATTCCTGAGATTCATTTCCATCACGGACCTGCCCTGACTAAAGTAGCCTAAATAAATCACTTAGGCTACTGTTGATGCCTAAAACGGAACAGTTTGTATATTCTAACATGTTTAAAAACGTATCTGAAAAGGAGGGTCATTCAATTTAATTAAAAAGCATAGGCCTACTGTCAATTTCAAAAGAGGGGTTGTTTGTTTGTCCTAGGTGATGCACGCTTGCAGTAAATATGGCAAGGGTGAAAGTGCATAGTATAGATAATTGCAGTAAATTGCATATTTGTAGTTCCAATAAATATAGTCACAATAAATATATAAATACATTCACATTGAATACAAATAATATACTCAATTAAATATGACAACTCAAAATATAATTAAATATGACAATTCAAAAGGCTGTTGTGTTTGGAGAAGCCCGCCCTAAACACATAGAGCGCTCTCATTAGATGTTGCCAACGCTCGTCATCCAATCAAATTCCCTATGGCTTGCTACTTGACGTACAGGCTGAGCAAATTTAGATTTCTAGACTAGGCAGGCATGGACTGGCCATAGGACATACAGGGCAATGCCCGGTGGGCCGGGGGTCATTTTTGGGCCGGGGCTGTCATTTACTCATAATTTTCATAAACAATAGTGGGCTATTAAATCTATCATGCAATATATCCAACTTACAGTGTTATTTTAGCTAGCCACAACGATATTATTATTGAATTGTAGTGGGCCGCTATGTACAAAGATGCCTGGGCCATTTTTTGGTCCCAGTCCAGCCCTGAGGCTAGGTGTGTGGGAGTTCGGGTATTGTGTGTCATACACATCAAAGAAGTGCCACATTGTTGTCTATCAACCACATCAAAGAAGAGCCGCATTAGATGTCCCAAACAGCAATAACGCTCAGACACCACCCTGGACACACACTGGCCTAAATCCAAAAAACAAAACATAAACTAAAACAAACATTTAATGTTCTTTCTTTTAACTTCCTTGTCACACCTTAAAACAATGATAATGGCAATCTGCGTTATGGTGAAAGTATAGAGGTAAGTATTGCAAATTATGGATTTATGATCACTGGATGGAGGGGGGGGGGGCAGAAGGCAAGAAAAGACATGGGGCATATTTGATAATGGAAAATTATGCAGTAATACATTTTAGTAGAGTTTAAAAAGATTAGGTGGTGTTAAAAGTTGTATCTGATGCATAGACTGTATTGAGATAGACTTGGATGGCAGGACGCTTTCTGCTTCTTGGAACATGGTCATATAAAATTGTTTTGCAGAGGCATGATTGAATTGTCATTTGTTGGTTTCATTAATTATTACAGACGATAATAATCGGGCGAGAGCGATAATAAAAAAGCGTAAGCGAGTAGCCTACGCAAAACTTGTGTTTGGTTTGTTTCTGTTATAGTAGTCCAACCAGTTACATTTCCAACATGGGGATTTTTTTTTTTTTTTTTAATGATTTTTTTCCACCTCGTCCTGAAGCTTACTGGCGCCCCCCTGGGAGAGTCTCGGCCCCACCAGTTGAGAACCACTGGTTTAAGGTTTATTTTACATACATCGGCCATCCAATTTTTAATTTCAATCCATGTTTTTTTTTTTTTTACTTTCTCACATTCCCAGGAGACATGAATAATTGTATCCATTTTATTGTGACACTCTACACATAGAGCAGAGGAACAGGGATCAAATATCTGTACTTTGTATTTTGTATATATATAGTCTTGTCAGGATTTTATATTGTAGGCCTATTAAACGTAGGTTTTCATTGGTAGCCACACTATTTGTAACCTTCAAACATTCTTTCCATTTACATTACACCTGAACATTCCGTGGTTCTAAAAGCATTCCATGGTAGTAAACTGAACATTCTATCATTGAAATGCATTGGATTTATGCCTCTTTCTGACTTGAAAAAAAATGGGTAATAATATTTAAAATAAGTCTAAATTCACTTTCTTACAAATAATACACATTTGAAGCACGCAAATTTGGAGGTCCCGAGTAGATAAAAGTGGTTTTACATTTATGTGCATGAAGCTTCAATCTATTCGGGACCTCCCCATTTGTGTGCTTCAAATGTGTATTATTTGAAGGAAAGTGAATTTAAACATGTTTGAAATGTTATTACCCATTTTTTTCAAGTCAGAAAGAGGCATAAATCCAATGCATTTCAATGATAGAATGTTCAGTTTACTACCATGGAATGTCGGAAAGTTCAGGTGTGAAACAAGTCTATTGTCATTGTGTCCCTACTGTCAGACAAAGACACTGACCATGGATCAGTGTTGACTGACTTTAGCAGATGGTGCAATGGCTAACTCCTTTAACTTATTTACCTTCCGTTAAACATTAATGTGATGAAGCAAAAAAAAAAAAAACATGGATTGAAATTAAAAATTGGATGGCCGATGTATGCAAAAATAAACCTTAAACCAGTGGTTCTCAACTGGTGGGGCCGAGACTCTCCCAGGGGGGCGCCAGTAAGCTTCAGGGACGAGGTGGAAAAAAATCATTTAAAAAAAAAAAAAAAAATCCCCATGTTGGAAATGTAACTTGGTTGGACTACTATAACAGAAACAAACCAAACACAAGTTTTGCGTAGGCTACTCTCGCTTACGCTTTTTTATTATCGCTCTCGCCCGATTATTATCGTCTGTAGCAATTAATGAAACCAACAAATGACAATTCAATCATGCCTCTGCGAAGCAATTTTATATGACCATGTTCCAAGAAGCAGAAAGCGTCCTGCCATCCAAGTCTATCTCAATACAGTCTATGCATCAGATACAACTTTTAACACCACCCAATCACACCAAACTCCTACTAAAATGTATTACCGCATAATTTTCCATTATCAAGTATGCCCCATGTCTTTTCTTGCCTTCTGCCCCCCCCTCCATCCAGTGATCATAAATTCATAATTTGCAATACTTACCTCTATACTTTCACCATAACGCAGATTGCCACTTATCATTGTTTTAAGGTGTGACAAGGAAGTTAAAAGAAAGAGACATTAAATGTTTGTTTTAGTTTATGTTTTGTTTTTTGGATTTAGGCCAGTGTGTGTCCAGGGTGGTGTCTGAGGCGTTATTGCTGTTTGGGACATCTAATGCGGCTCTTCTTTGATGTGGTTGATAGACAACAATGTGGCGCTTCTCTTTGATGTGTATGACACACAATACCCGAACTCCCACACACCTAGCCTCAGGGGCTGGACTGGGACCAAAAAATGGCCCAGGCATCTTTGTACATAGCGGCCCACTACAATTCAATAATAATATCGTTGGCGGCTAGCTAAAATAACACTGTAAGTTGGATATATTGCATGATAGATTTAATAGCCCACTATTGTTTGTGAAAATTATGAGTAAATGACAGCCCCGGCCCAAAAATGACCCCCGGCCCACCGGGGGCATTGCCCTGCATGTCCTATGGCCAGTCCATGCCTGCACTAGTCTAGAAATCTAAATTTGCTCAGCCTGTACGTCAAGTAGCAAGCCATAGGGGATGTGATTGGATGACAAGGCGTTGGCAACATCTAATGAGAGCGCTCTATGTGTTGAGGCGGGCTTCTCCAAACACAACAGCCTTTTGAATTGTCATATTTAATTATATTTTGAGTTGTCATATTTAATTGAGTATATTATTTGTATTCAATGTGAATGTATTTATATATTTATTGTGACTATATTTATTGGAACTACAAATATGCAATTTACTGCCATTATCTATACTATGCACTTTCACCCTTGCCATATTTACTGCAAGCGTGCATCACCCTGAGGACAAACAAACAACCCCTCTTTTGGAATCGACAGTGAGGCCTATGCTTTTTAATTAAATTGAATGACCCTCCTTTTCAGATACGTTTTTAAACATGTTAGAATATACAAACTGTTCCGTTTTAGGCATCAACAGTAGCCTAAGTGATTTATTTAGGCTACTTTAGTCCAGGGCAGGTCCGCTGATGGAAATGAATCTCGGGAATATGAGGCTACTGTATATAAAGGTAGGCTATAATTATATAATTATAATTCAAAATGTAATCCTCAACATTAGGCTCTTGAAAACTTTCTTATAACTAGCAGTTTTTATCCTTGCTTCAAACTTGTGGGCTATGTTTGCACAGCACTGCTTTTCACTGTGGGAAAAAAGCAGTATGGTCTATATTATCCGGCGGTGAGAAAAACAGTTCAATTTCTGAACTTCAACCCTTACAAGCTATTCTCGTTCAGTTAACATCCATAACAAACAAACACACTCACCAGAAACTCTTGGGACTGTCACGGACCCAGTGGGGCTCTGGTGTCACTATTCCTCCGGAGGTGCAGGGAGCCACCAGGGCACCAGGGGTGCTCTATGGCCCTCGCTCAGATTGGCATCCCAAATCCGATTTTTTCATATCCAGATTGTATCTGGAATTGATTTCGGGTGGTCTGAACAGCAGAAAACCACATGAATTCCGATTTTTCCGAATCTGTTACGCCCTACATACCCATGTGGTGTCAATTGCGATTCATATCGGATATGCTGCGATCTGAACAGCTTTTCCACATGGGATAAGATTTCACCGTGTCACTTGCGTCATTTGTCACGTGACACAAACATCAACACGTGGAATGCAGATGGACGGAAGTGAGAGATCAATGTTAATTCTCCTTTTAAAAAACAGTGTCGTTTGCTATAACAACGTGTCAGTGCGCGTTATGGATTTGCCGCAAGTTGGAGTTTACCTCGCGTGTGGAAAGCAAGGTTTACCTCGCGTGTGGAAAGCAACGTCAGTGAAAGTTTTCAACCACGCATCAGAAAGGCAACTAACAGCTGTGCTGGACTGCATTGATGCACTGAAATAAAGATGAGTAACTTTATTCTTCCATCTCTGATACTTCCTTGTACTTGTAGCTGTGTGCTACGGCCCCACTAACCATCTGAGAGAGAAACAACCAGCATTCTGCCACTCCCGCGGGTTTGTTTATTATTTGTGGGCATGATGCGTTGGGGTACCATGTCGCCCACGTGGATATGGCAGGTGATTAGCGGACATGAGAGATCCGATATGACAAGCAATGTGAACGCGGTCGATAGAGATCTGATGTTGATCAGATATGCTAAAAATCAGATGGGAGTGCACGTCTGAACATAGCGCTTGATGATGTCTCCCAAGCAGGCGGAGGAGAGCTAATTTTGCAGATTGGCTCACACCCAGAGCCCAGTGTCGGCCGATCGGTTGGAAAGCCAGAAGATTCTTGTTCTCTCGCTCTCTCTTCACCCTAAGGCCGCGTTCTGCGAGGTGCCTGTGTGCTGCAGGCTGGGCGCCGGCTGGAGTGCTTTTTCATTGTCTTGTTTGTTTGTAGATGTACGCTTTTTTGTATATTTTGTAATTAAGTTATTATCTTTACTGCTAAGCCCTTACTGTGTGATCTCCCCTTTTTGCCGCGGTCCATGAGCCAGACTGTGATAGGACACATTCAGCTTAAGCTTCACAGAGTAATATAAGTAAATAAGTTTTGCCGACTCACGCGGGCTGAGTGTGTATATGTGCGCGGCAGCTTGTGTACAGTCATTAGATGAAGAGGAGGAATCCGCTGCATGCATGCTTGGCGGGTCGCAAAGATGACGGTAGCCAAATGCCTCTGATGCCTAATTTTGGAACACACCGGTGATGCAAGGCTGAAATTTATCAATGGTTAATTTTTGTGTGTAAATAAGCTCATGTTTCTGTTTAGTGCTGTCAAGCGAGCGAAATATTTAATCGCGATTAATCTCATTTTTTCTGTAGTTAACTCATAATTAATCGCTTGATTAATCGCAAATTTCTTTTCTATTCTAAATGTCCCTCGACTTCTTTTTGTCCCATTTTTATTTATTTATTTTCATTTTAATGCTGTTATCAGCAGTCATTGGTGGGGGTGAGGCACCAATTTAAAAGAAAAGAAACCCAGATACAGCATCAGAAATTATTAACATGTTCAAGTACTGCCAGAGAGATGCTGATGTCTTTTATGTTGCTGAGTTCACATGACTACAAAAAAAAAAAAAAAAAAACATGGATGGTTGGCCCTTTTAGATTATACTAACCTACATTTTAAAGAGGCTCAATGAAAATATGTCATTATTGACTACATGGTAGTAAACCTGCAGCTACATTGCATGGAAGCATACCTTTAAAATGCATTTTGCCATAGTGGCAATTGCCCTGCAAGAAGCTCTCATTTTAGTGACAAGGTCACTCTCGTTCGGAATCAGGTAGGCCATAGGCTATGCACTCATCCTTTTGCACAAATTCTCTAGGCTCAGTTAAGCCTTTCGAATTGTTTCCACCTCTCACTCACATCGCGCTGTACTGCAAACTTATATTTAGCCTGACTAGCGGATAGTTCAAGAGAAGGAATTTCTAAGTGATAACATTAATCCTCTATGCAAATTTACAACCTAAATATGCGAACATGCTGAGTGAACGATCAGCGACAGTGTCGGCAAAATATTTGTTTTCACTAGAGCATCAAATGGCAGCTCACAGCACATATCACACCCTCTCCGTCATGCCCGACCTTCACCTCTCTCACTCGCGCTGCAATTTTGAAACCGATCATCAGCCTGCCCGCGGCGGTATTCAGTTCAAGAGAAGGAATTTCTAAGTGATAACATTAATCACCACTATCTAATTAACAACCTAAATATGCTGGCATGCGAGTGAACGTCAACGATTGTGTCGACAAAATATTTATTTTCACTGACATTGGTAGCAGCAGAGCAGAGTGCAGACACATA
>JAODXP020000033.1:33054704-33057204 GCA_027497455.2 Sardinella longiceps
GTGTGTGTGCTTGCAGTCAGCTTGCCTACCTGTGGAGGAAGAGCATCTGATGTGTGTGAAACCCACCCTGCTCTGGCACACACATATGGATCACACTTTCATCAAAGCCATATGGCCAATGGATAGAATGTAGCTCTCTCTCTCTCTCTCTCTCTCTCTCTCTCTCTCTCTCTCTCTCTCTCTCTCTCTCTCTCTCTCTCTCTTTTCATCTCTCTGTCTAACCCCCCTTCCCCTCTTTTTTCTCTTTCACATTTTCTGTTGTTCCTTCCTAACTACCTGTCTCTCTATCTCTTTCTCTCTCTCTCTATCTCTAATTTAGTCTTTTTTTCCATCATCTTGGTTCTTCTCTATCTATCATTCCCTCTCTCCTCTGTCTCTCTCATTCTCTTTCTCTTCTTCTCATATCTCTGTTATGGAACACCCACACACCTCTGTGTATTACCGTACGGCTCAGACAGACTGATTTAGTCAGGCAAATACATGGACGCTCACACACACACACACACACACACACACACACACACACACACACACACACACACACACACACACACTCACATTAACACACACACATACAGACACATGAGAATGCAAGCCCTCAGGGCACTGTGATAATAGGCTCACATACACACACACACACACACACACACACACACACACATGCACACATACAGACACACAGCAAATCTCTCTCTCTCTCTCTCTCCTCTCTCTCTCTCTCTCTCTCTCTCTCTCTCTCTCCCTCTCCCTCTCTCACTCACACACACAAACGCACACACATACACACACACACACACACACACACACACACACACACACACACACACTCACTCACACCATCTTTGTATCTTACAGGGAGGTTACACCCAGGGCATTTTTGAAGTGTTGTGTTGAAATAGTTGGAGAGGATTAGTCTAATTCTATCCAAATGTGTGCTGAACTCTTGGGGGGAACAGCTGATACTACTGTACTATTTACACTTAATACAGTGGAAGCAAACTGTCACAGTACACACCTAATGTTAACAGAACTTGTTCAATGTGTAGCCTCTTTGTCTGGCATGGGCACGCACACACACACACACACACACACACACACACACACACACACACACACACACACACACACACTCAAGCAAAGACTCAATAACAGACACTCAAGCAGTATACACCTAATGTTAACAGAACGTGTTCAATGTCTAGCCTCTTTGTCTGGCATGGGCACGCACGCACGCACACACACACACACACACACACATACACACACACAAAAGCAGATACATACACACTCTTAAGCAAAGACACACACATGATCTTTGAGTCACATACACACATAGAGACACATAGTCTCTAACCCCACACACACAGGTAACGCACACACTCATGTCTGAATTGGGCAGACGCGCACGGCAAAACTCTTCTCTCTGTGTGCTCAGGTGAAATATATCAACTGTCTGTGACCCACATCGGGTACCCATTATAGTGTCCATGGAGACGGCGCTGATCTAAATTCCAGAACAGAATCCTATTGGCCGTTGATGGCACAAGCCTAGTTTCCACGGCTACCTTAACCCGGTTACCATTGTCATGGATACCTGGCAGACTGTCAACACTGAACTTGTCCTGCAATGACACGAAAAGAATCAAGTCCATTCCCCCCCCAAAAAAGTTCTTCAAATATAGGCTACCATGACCGAATTATGAATGTAGGATATAACAGAATATTGTTTTGAGGTAGAAAAGGTAGAAATTTAACTGACCATAATAACTGACCCTAAGTTTACAGCTATTTCATTGTTGCAATTTGTGAAGCACAGAATCCTCACTGTTGTCATTCAAGCAAATATTTCAGTGAAACAGAGAAAAGAGCCTTTGTTTGGCTGGTGATGCACAATACCGTAGGCTAATATGAATGATAGTTCCAAGTACTAAGACTACTCAATCTAAACTACAGTTAACCTAAATGTACAGTTATTTGTAGTAGTAATTATACCAACAGCATTTGTGTTTTTACACACACGGCATTTGTGTTTCGCTTCTACAGTAGGCTACTATAGCTTAATTTCATGCTGTGTCAAGTGTTGTTTCTGTATCACAATACTCTTTAGCATCCTTTCCAGAAAGTGATTACAGTGTTAAATGTAAAGTGCTCCTCTCTAGGGAGGAAACAAAAAAGAATTGCTGAATTAACATTCTAAAGTTTTAAAATTCTAAATTATGAATCAAAAGAAAGATTATGATTCAATTATAAATATTCAGACCAGAATGTCTTTGATTCAGCACAGTTTTAATGATAAGTAAAGCAAATAGGGAAAGAGCAAGGCAGGGAACAGGGATATGCATTTTTAATGAGAGTCCTGTGCAGGTTATTGGGGAGGTAAATCTCACCTCGGAGATTAGCGGCTAATCCCTAGTTATTCTAGCAGAAGCCTGGAGGGTAGAAGATTCACAGTTTATTATTTTTTTTTTATTATTCCTTATTTCTCTAATGAACGGTTGCA
>JAODXP020000033.1:33064704-33077204 GCA_027497455.2 Sardinella longiceps
GGCCTCAGAATCTCCTCTCCCAACTTTGGTCAGACCAATAAGATAACTCCCTTCTTACAGACAGTCACTGAGATGAACCCTAGGGGTAGTTTATCAGCCTATCAGCGTGCAGACTGCTCAATGGTGTTTTTTTGTCTGGCACAGCACAGCCTTAAAAGCACTACCTTAACCTTAACCCTAACCCTAACCTTTTTATCCGAAGATATTGGCCAAAAATGAGATGGCATAAAGTGCCATCGGTGGTTTTTATTCTTATCCCCCTAACCCTAACCACCTTAACCCTAGATTTGGGGGAAGTAGTGCCTTAAGGCACCGTTGAGGGGAAAAAAAGACCGAAGACTGTGCAGAGCAGGACAGAAAGACAACCGTAGATTCCGGACCTTCTGGTTTATTGGTTATGGCCTGACTATAAATTTTTTGTTGTTATTAGTCTGGCTTGCCAAGCTAGGTGCTGCCAGTATTTTGTTTAAAAGCTTTAGTCCCAAGGAAGTTCAGTCTGTATAAAAACATAGGTGATTGAAAGCGCTGAGATCAGTGATCCGGGAGTTCTTTAGAAGAGGACATCTTACCTTTTGTCAGCAGATGACATTGTCTCAGATCCATTTTGGATGAGGTCTCTCTCTCTCTCTCTCTCTCTCTCTCTCTCTCTCTCTCTCTCTTTCACGAGATAAAAAGAATTAGGTTGCCGAAACAGAAAGAGGGGGGAAAAAATCAAATCATCTAATTGGCTTGTCTCTGTCAGCGTGCACAAGCAACACCGGAGCCTTTAAATCGCTTTTCTCAGCACTTGGCTTGACATCAGACGAGGCTAGCAAGTAAGCAAAACTAATTTGAGCGCTGTGCACAGCCCAAATAAACTTCTCTCTCATGCGTCCGTACTGGCAACCGTTCAGAGAAATAGATCGCGGTCGCTTTCAATTTTGTCTCTGTTTTCGCTGGCTAAATAACCGTGACAGCTTTTTTTTCCTTTTTTTCCCTTTTTTTAAAAGCAGGATTACTGCTTGTTTATTTGTGGAATAAATGTTTTATATTTATTTTATTTTATAATTTTATTAAGTGAGGCTCTTAATGTGACAGCAAATGAAAGTAAATTGACAGTTACCCAGTCTTTTTCGTGTCTATTTACATGAAGTAAATATAATGAAATAGAGTTCTAAATGTAATACTTGGCAAGGTGTGAAGTCCATCTTAAGCTAGATTAAACAAACAAACTGCAATGTTTTCACCGTATCATTTCTTTAGTTCAGGTTAATACAGGCTCTTTGATTGCATATTGTGTCTTTGCTCATTACATTCAAGTCACTCACTCTCATTTACACACACACACACACACACACACACACACACACACACACACACACACACACACACACACAGTCACTTTATTTCACTTAGACATTCCCTGATCAGAATTTCACAAAACACCCACATTTTCTGAAATCGCTCAGACAAGCTTTTCACTGTTGCAATCTCTCTCTCTCTCTCTCTCTCTCTCTCTCTCTTTCTCTCTCTCTCACGCCTTTTCACACTTTGCCCTTTTGTATCAGCAGCTGGGTCACACCTCTGTCTGCATGATTGTTGTGACCTCTTTCTCTCGAGCCGAAATGTTCTGCGTAGAAATGTGCAGATGTTCTCTCTCTTCTTCTGTCCTTAGCACTAAACTGATGTTTTTTCTGTGCTTACTTTCCAGGGTTTGAAAGGGTCTGTTTGTGATGTTAGAGAATGGAGTTCTGTCTGAATCACACAGCTTTTCACCTGTGCTCTCTCTTTCTCTCTTATTCTCCACAATCTCTTCTCCCCCTCCTCTCTCTCTTCCTCTATATTTTTTCTCGTCCCCCCTCTATTCTATTTCTTCCTCTAATTTTCATCTCATCTCTCTCTTCCTCTTTTTTCTCATCTGTCCTCCACTCGTGTATTCTAATTCTTCCTCTCTCTTTCTCTGTTCTTCTATTCTTACTTTTCTATTTTTCTTCTCGTTCTCCATCCTTATCATCCATCTTCCCCCACCCCCCTCCTCCACCAGGTCTGGTCAATGGATGGCTACTTCAAAGGCAGACGGGTGCTTGAGTATCGTACCATGGGTGACTTCATCAAGGGACAGAACTTTGTGGTGCACGTGCTGCCTTATCCTTGGGCAGGTACTGTACAGTTTGCTGTTCTCCCTATGTTATTACCTCCGCCAAGGAGGTTATTTTTTCGCCGGCATGTGTGTGTCTGTCTGTGTGTGTGTGTGTGACTGTCTGTCTGTCTGTGGATTTGGATGAAATTGTCGGACAACGTGTGTATTGGGATAAGTAAGAAATTATTCGATTTTGGTGGTCATTGGTAATCCAAAACACCATCTCTGACCACACTGTCTTGGCGGAGGTTTCTAGTTAATATAAGTAGTGTTTTAGCTTCAAAACTCAGAGGCAGAGTGCTTTACTGCCATATCCATGGGCAGAAAATACAATGGCAATAGTTATTTTTTTCCTACATTACCCCATTACATATTGTACTAATTTAAACTAACAATACAGTTGTGTCAGAATGTTGGAGTAGTGCTGTACAAAATCTCTTGTGTATTAATCACTCAATTGAAATCTATGTGCATACAGCAGGCTTTTGGCAGAAATAACAACAACAACAACAACAACAACAACAACAACAACAAAAATATATCATTGTCCTTGAAAATTGTTCCTGCTTAAAATAATACAAAAATACCTCTGATAATAAATACTTGCGCACACTGACCCCAATCAAGGGTTCATAAGACAGGGCTGAGTAGCTAGAGATTAAAGCAAAGCAAAGGTACCCCAGAGTGGGTCATAGGACAACTCCACTAACGCCGTGCATATGATGGCCCAGATCTGAGTGTACTGTACCTGTCAGCACCCATACCTGACCCAGTTATCAACACTCCAGGGGGTGTAAAGAGTTGAGCTCAGGTGAGCTCAGAGATGATGACTGGAGCTAATTTCTTTGGCAGTGTGACCCGTGATGAGGCAAACACACTAGGGTTTAGCATTAGGAAGAGCAATGAGCCAAGATCTGACTCAAGGTGAATAATTAGTAGTCAATGTTCAGCATAGTGAAGGGTACTGAAGTATGTGTGTTACAGTGAAGAGTTCTCAAGTATGTGCAGCACAGTGAAGAGTACACAAGTATGCTCAGCACATTCAAGGATACTCAGCCATTCAAGGATACTCAGAACAAAAGTCACAGATTAGGAAAGGTTTTCCTAGACTAGTTTTTAGATTTAATTTCAAATGTAAAAAAGAAACAACAAACACATATGAAAGAAAAGGGAACTATACGTCAAAAATGACACTTCAAAAAGGAGTGGGAAGAAGGATACACTTGAAAGTG
This sequence comes from Sardinella longiceps, assembly GCA_027497455.2. Taxonomy (NCBI): domain Eukaryota; kingdom Metazoa; phylum Chordata; class Actinopteri; order Clupeiformes; family Clupeidae; genus Sardinella; species Sardinella longiceps. Next base: position 33,068,056 of record JAODXP020000033.1, read on the forward strand.
TTGAGACTGGAAAAGTAAGAAATAGACGACTAGTGTATTAAATTGGAGGGGTTTGAGAAATGTGTGATTGAGCACCTGTGGTTGCCTAGAAAACTAGACATACTTCAACGGCGGAAAATAGATTTGCTCAGCCAGTACGTCTAGTAGCAAGCCATAGGATATTTGATCACAATGCTCTATGTGTTTAGTGCGGGCCTCGCTGAAAACAACGGCCTTTTGAATTGGTGTTTACATCTTGTTAGTTCCTCCGATTGGCCATAGGCTATTCTACTGCGTGCAGAAGTAGTTTGACAGATAACTGCCTTGTTCTGCCCATGATTGAGTTAAGTATACCTATCGATGCCAGACTGTACATTTTAATGTTATAGGATTGCTTGCCAGGCTACACCTGAGGTACACCTGCACACAGCACCTGACCTCGTCCATACCTGTAACTCTCTTGGGAATGATCATCTGAGTGAGTTCAGGTGTGCTGTGCAGTGTGCACGCTATTTATAGGCTGACGTCGCAGCTAGACTCTACTGCAGGTGTCTCAGTTCCCACATCGTTAATCCTTTCACAAGCTGCGTCGTTCCTCACGTCACAGCAGCCTTAAAAAATGTGAGGCATAGCATGGCATAAATATTCAGGGAAAGCAGCTCACTCCATAAATCTGCAGCCCGAGAGCAAGACTAAGCAGAAGACCTGCCTCAAGCCCGGCCATGGCAAGAGGAAAAAATATCAGGGAGACTTAGAGTTTAATATCAATGCAAGTGCAACTAAGGCTCTCGTATATCACAAAGGTTATCCTGTCACATCATGTAAATTTGTACTTTGGTGTCTTATCGTCTTCTTCTTCTTTCTTCTTCTTCTTCTTCTTCTTCTTCTTCTTCTTCTTCTTCTTCTTCCATTAACTGTCTTTGAGGAGGCAGGATTTTCCCTTAGATTTATGAAGGGTGTTTCTTAACATAAATACATGCACACACCCTTCAGTTCAGGTCTAAACAGCAAGATATAGAAACTCTAAATAGATAGATAGTATATCTGCTGTCTATTTCCTATTTTCTATTTCCTTATCCTCTTCCTTTTGCTTGTATTCTATCTATCTATCTATCTATCTATCTATCTATCTATCTATTAGTGCTGTCAAACGATTAAAAAAAATAATCTGATTAATCACAAAATTCTCAAGAATCACAAATAGTATCTATCTATATCTATCTATCTCACCTATCCTTCTGTTCCCCCCTTTTCTTATTCCTCTATCCATCGTCCTCCCTTTCACTCATTCCTTCCCTCACCCCCCCTCCCCAGGCACGGGTCACGTGGTCTACAACGGCTCCCTCTACTACAACAAGCACCAGAGTAACATTGTGGTGCAGTACCACCTGCGGCAGCGTCGCGTGCTTCTTCAACGCAGTCTTGCCGAGGCCGGCTACAACAACACCTTCCCCTACTCCTGGGGCGGCTGGTCCGACATCGACCTCATGGCCGACGAAACCGGCCTCTGGGCCGCCCACTCCAGCCTATCGCGAGGCGGAAGCCTGACCCTCAGCCGCCTCGACCCGGGAACACTGGAAGTGCTGCGTTCGTGGGATACTGGGTTTCCGAAGCGTAGCGCTGGGGAAGCTTTCCTGATCTGCGGCACGCTCTACGTGACCAATTCGCACCTGGCTGGTGCGAAGGTGCACTTTGCTTACCACACGTCCACGGGGAGCTACGAGTATGCTGACGTGGCGTTCCACAACCAGTACGCGCACTTGAGCATGCTGGACTATAACCCCCGCGAGCGGGCGCTCTACGCCTGGAACAATGGCCACCAGGTGCTCTACAACGTCACGCTCTTCCACGTGGTGCATGGCGGCGGAGGAGGAGGTGGAGGAGAGGGAGGAGGAGGAGGTGGAGGAGGAGGTGGAAGGGGTCCGGGGGAGGCATAGGTGGGATGGGGAGGAAGTTGCTGAGGGGGGCTGGGGATGGGTGGATGGAGAGGAGTGTCCAGAGATGAACGATAAGTCGAATGACGGGAACTGAATATTAGCTACAGCGACTCCTTTTTGATGAACTGGTGAAGCCACATTTTGACTAAGTATGCCAGATGATCACTGACTGTAGGGATAGTTTTCTCTTAGGGGTTGGGGAGGTGTGTGTGTGAGTGCTTGTGTGTGTGTTTGAGTGTCCTTAGGAGGAGGGGTTATAATCTTGGCCATGGTGAAGGTGAACAAAGAACAAAGATCATGTGGGTTCTTGAGGGTTCTGATCCAGTCCTAAGTGAAACTGTTTGGGGGCTTAATCCAGTGGAACTCTTTGAGCCACACCAAGCATGGACTGAGACATCACATTACTATTGTATGTGTGTGTGTGTGTGTGTGTGTGTGTGTGTGTGTGTGTGTGTGTGTGTGTGTGTGTGTGTTCGAAGACTGTAGACAGGCATGTCTCCAATTCCCTTTCAGTGTATCCAATGATCTGACTTGAATCCTGAATTGAGAGATCAGCCTGTCTCTACATCATAGAATGTAGTGGGACTAGCAGGTGGGGATTTGTGGGTGGAATCGAAGGTTTTCCGGGATTGCTGATTGGTTAGATTGAGGATTGATCTGGAATTCCATCTTGACATAATGGTCCTACCCTTGACGAGTCTTTCATGCAGTCTAGGGACCGATTTGATCATATCCAATTTGACAAAGGTGACTCAGAATGAGACACTGCATCTAAATCTATGTTGTATCCATCTCAAGGTACAGAAATCCAGTAGTGATTTTGAACTGGGTGATATTTCCCATAGATAGCTAGATTGGAGGGGGTGAAAGAGGCAGTTGTTGAATCTGGGATGAAGTAGAACCAACAGAAATCCAGTTACTGTTATCTCTAAGGAGAAAGGTGGATTTATATACAGTAGGTACAGGCAGAACTCTCGGGTCGATGAGGAATATTGGGAGGATGGATGGAGAGGGACGATTGGGATTGAGAGATGGAGCTGGGATTATGTTGGGTTTACGGTCATCCCAACTGGGTCAGGGAGGATGAGATCTGGTGGAATTCCAGTACTTATGGTGAACTTATGGGAAAAATGTAAAAATGAGAAGGCCAGGGACATGCATATACTGTAGATTCTGTTATTAGAGTGTTGGGGCTGCATTATGTTCTCTCTGTTCTCTCTCAATATTCAGCCAGAGTCGGGTTCTGGGTCGGACCTGGACTTGTCCAGGACTCACCTTGAACACAAGGTCCAGAGGTTCATGACATCTTTGATGTCTTAAAATACCACGTGCGTAGAAATGGTAGGACAGAAAAAAGGGATTAACAGATTCTGGACACTGTAAAAGAGGAATATGACAAACAAACTCTGGAGGCTTAAAAGAGGAACCTGAAAGATAAACTCGGAAAAGTCAAAAGGAGTCGGAAAAGGTTTTGCAAGGCTAACTGATCTGTTCTGGGAATGGAACATCTGAAGGAGCAATTTGAAGAATTGCAAAACCCTGCTGTGAAACACTAAGACAAAGGCATATATATTTGTATGGGACTCTCCTCATACTGAAGGACCCTTATGAACTCCAACTGGGATACATGATGTTGGTGGTTGATGTTTTTTTTGGGGGGGAGGGTGGGGCTTTTTGTCTACTGCTTGAAAGTGGCATTCAGACCAGGAATGATAGCCATAATTAGAACTATAAAGACATTTAAAGTATAAATTTGATTGGCCAATATGAGCGTCCACTCTGCAAACCATAACGACAACAACACATGAAGCAGTGTCATAGGAATGACATTGACGTATTTCGAGTACAATAAAAAAAACATCAGCCAATCAGAAACAACTATATACTAGATTCTAGAACTAGAATTTTAAGACATTAGGTTTATGAGGACACATGAGGAGAGATTTTGTTTGTCTCAGCATGTCAGTGTGGATACTATTATCGTTATAGTTACAGTTATGTTTATAGTTATCGCTCCTGGTGTGAACGGCCCCTACAGACCTACAGTAAAGTATGTAAAATCTGTGTGGTGGACTTTTCATGTTGGAATCGTTTGCATCATCAACTCACTGGATGTAATCGCTCTGCACTGTGCACTCTTGGGCATCAGGGGGAACAACAGGGTTAGGGTTGGGGTTTGGGGTTGGGTGATCACGGGTTAGTGGGATGTTGTGATGGGGGATGGGGGATGGGGGATGGGGGAGAGACAGAATGAGTGAATGGTGTGGTCAGAATGAGTGAATGGTGTAGTCGAAATTTGTGTATAAAGCATTGAAAAGAAAATTCAGCTACTACATGGACATGAGCCTCATCCAAAACAGTCCCTAGACTGTTTCAAGGGAGTTTGATCATAAAAGTAACAGCAGTTCCTTCAGGGTTTTCATTTTAACACTCCATATAGCAGTTTGATGTGATATAAATGTACCGGAAATAGTAGGGAACAAAATTACTGTTTTTACAGATGGGACAGTCTATTGACAAAATATATTTCCTTTTAGTCCTACAATAAACATTTTTGATAAGTGATCACTTCACAAACACTAATTGGCATATCAGACATTTTCAGAGGTCCAACTGTTGGCCCAATTGTTATTATAAGAGGTTTATTTCCCAGATTATTATTATTATTATTATTTTTTTTTTGTACTACTTAACCTAGATCTGCCGTCAGTCTCCCAAAAACATAGTTGTGAACGAGTTGGTTGGCCATGTTAAATTGCATTACAACTTAGTTAATTTAGTTAAAGACTATGCTTTTGGGAAATAGACTCCTGTACCGGTGTATAAGTGGCCCCTGAAGACACAAATACACTAGAAAAGTGCTCAGAGAGCGCAGACCTCCGCCAAGGCAATATGGTCACAAACACAAAATACATTCCAGATCATGTTCTGGATCACCGATCGCCACCAAAATTTAATCAGCTCTTGCTTGTCCCAATATACATATTGTCCGAAAGTTTCATCCAAATCCGTGGAGTACTGTTCGAGTTATCCTGCTGACAAAACAAACAGACAGACAAACAAACATACAGACAGACAAACCAACGAGATCGAAAACATAACCTCCTTGGCGGAGGTAATAATGAATGAAGATATAAAGGTATTGTGTAGTCAAACATCGGTTTTGGTTGGGGCTAAACTGCTCTAGATAATATCCTTAATATATTAAAGACATTATTAAGATAATATACTTACATGTAGGCCTAGAACTCACAATATGGTGAAATGATGAAGTGCAGCGTGTAGTTGGATAACACTGTTGGCAAAAGTAATGATGTGAAAATTACGTCAATTAGGAAGAGAATGACAAGTACAAGTAAAGGGGGAGGGGGTGGGGGAGGGGGAGGGGGTGGGTGGGTGGGAGTGGGCGAGGGGTTAGTAAAAAATAAAATAGGAAAATAAAAGTGATGAAAGTCATCACTCAAAGAAATGAGAAGAAATAAAAAGACAGGGAAGGAAAGTAAGAGGGATGTTGGAGGGAGGGAGGGAGGGCGGTCCTCCCCTCCTGTGCCGAACAGGCGTACACCGAAGCGCACAGAGAAAAATCAAATTAACACATCAAAGTGTGAGGGTGAGGGTGAGGGTACTCCTGAGACGCAGAGAGAGAGACCGGAAGAGATAGAAAGATGAGAGGGAAGGAAGGAGAGAGAGAGAAAATCCATCAGGGAGAGATAGAGATAGAGAGACCATCTGGGAAGGGAAAGGAGAGGTAGTCGAGAGAAGGGTCGAGAGTTTGTCAGAAAAAAGGAAGGGGAGAGAGAGAGATAGAGGGATGAGTGGTAGACAGAGACATAGATGTAAATTTGTAAGAGAGGTTAAGAGAACTCTTGAGAGGCTTGTAAAGGCAAAACAGCATGAAAGAAAGAAAGAAAAAAAAAAGAAGGAAAGAAATGCAACTTTCATTGCATCAGTGTTTTAGCTGGTTTTTATCTCTAACCAATCCAGGAGGCTTTTTCCTGAGTTTTTTTTTTTTTTTTTTCTTCTTCTTCTTCTTTTTTTCTTTTTTCAGATGAGCCACATAAAAAGTTTTTAGAAATAAAAAAGAACTTTCGTCATCTCCCTATAGAACAGGGCTTAATGCTTCTCTAGGGGCCCGTTAAGAAGCCTTTGCCAGAACCCATTTGGAACCAACTTTGGCTTGGTTCTCAGATGCATTGCTGTTCACCTCAAAGTAACCCTCCTCTGGAAGGCAGAGAATTTCGTCCTGGGGGATTTTTCCCTCCTTTTTTAATTTCTATTTTCTTTTTTAGATGAAGGCAAAGAGGCACCATTATGGTGTTTCTCTTTTGTTTAGTGTGTGCTGAGTTTGCAAATGACTCTACTGAGGACCATTGATCACTGATGCGAAAGACAGAGGAAAGTGGAGTATAAATAAATATACTTAGTAACACTTTATATTAGGACACGGACACACACACGCACGCACACACACACACACACACACACACACACACACACACACACACATTCGCCATTTACTAGTTAGGCTACTCATTAACATACAAATTGATAGCACACTAGCCATTTGTAAGTCATTACAAATCATTTTGTTTTTCAGTAACTCAGTAATTTTTCAGTAATTCTGGATGATTTTATTCTACCCATATAAGATCATTAACTATGAATTTGTCTAATATTGCCTCATACTCGTTTCTGTTTATTTGTAGTTAGTAAGCTAGTTGTTGTATATGAATTATGATCTTATTAATTCATTAATATTCATTCATCAAGGGCTTATTAGGGGCTTATTAGGTTGAAGTAAAACAGCACCTGTATTGTCCTCCAATAATACAATTTAAAAAAAATATGTATATTCATTATAACAAAACCCAAAGCTACAACGACTTACAGTATAATGTCTGAATAAGTTTTAATTACGTCTTTTTGATTGAGCACAATTGTTCCTTAGAATAACTCCTGTTCCTGTTGTATTAGTAGGCCTACCTTAAAGGTCAGGGGTCGGCAACCCAAAATGTTCAAAGAGCCATATTGGCCCAAAAAACAAAAACCATACCTGTCTGGAGCCGCAAAAATCTAAAAGCCTTTTATAAGGCAACTGTTAATACATAAGCTGTATGTCTACTGTTAAAATGACTAAATAGGCTACAAATAGGCCTACAAAATGAACATTCATGATTACGTGTAAATGTTAATTTTCCCTGCAGCGCATCCTTGAGAGAATTACGCACCACGTGACTAGTGATGTACGATAGGCCTATTGCTGCCTCAAGTTTAGCGTAACTCCCATTACAATATTATAGTGCACTGGTTTAAGGTCTCAAGAACAAAAAAGTGCATAGCCTCTATTTTCAGAAATTAAATGTTCTCTTCAACGTCAATAACAATAGAACTTAATGTTCAATAACAATTAACAGAGCACAAAAAACAGCAGCCTGTGGTTAAAACGCAGCATAAAACAATCTTTTAATTCTCTCCCTTAGTCAGCGTCAGAGATTAAATAAATTACAATCCCAAAGGAGTAACGTTTGCGATTAAAAAGCAGCTGGCTTAAAAATTCATCAGTCAGTCGAAAATAAGACAGATAAACTTCGATTTCTGCGCATTATCCTCGTCTCATAAGTTCGCAAATGCCACGAAGTCTGTGCAACTGTCAAACGCAGCAGCATCCTTCTCTTCCCCCTCAGCTACAGACACGTAGGCTACATCATCGGACCTTGCACCTTGCAAATAATCACTGTTGAGTGTGTGATCGTGATGGGCGTCTTTGAACTCAATCAGGGATGAGAAGTGGGAGAGCGTGCCTCGCTCTATCCCTGACTGTGAGCTTGCGCTCGAATGATTAAAACGGCTTCCAGCATTTGAAGCGCAAATTTCTTACATATCATATAAAATGAAATATATTTACACACACAACTACACACATTTTTAAAACATAAGAATGTTTGTGTCATGTTTACCCCTAAGAAACCATATTTTAAAAAATAATAAAATAAAAAAAAGTTATTTTTCCATTTTCACACATTTTTGCAAAACCTCCATTGAGCCAATAGGGGGGTGCTAAAGAGCCGCGTGCGGCTCAAGAGCCGCGGGTTGCCGACCCCTGTTAAAGGTAAACAAAAGAAGAACACCATAACGGTATTACTTTAACTAACTGGGAAACACTGCTGGTTGGCTCCATGTCCATGTAGTAGCTGATAAGTCACACCTCCAGATGCACGTTTATGCTCGTTGGCCGTTATTCTCTCAGGCACTTAAGTCCAAAACAGTGCTAAGTGCAGGCTGAAATGCATGGAGCTAAGCACTTTTTTGGACTTAAGCACTTCAAGATTCAAGATTCAAGAATTTTTATTTGTCACATGCATATTAAATATTTTTAATATTTCTCTTTGTAACTACAAATTTTGTAGTTACAAAGAGCAGTGAAATGTATATTGTGACTCTCTCCATGTGCAACAATCATATTAAATTTATAATAATTATATATAATAATAAATAATAAATACAATATTAGAGCAAGTAGCAGATCTTGGGAGAATACCGGCCATTGCTACTGCCTAACTGCAAGTCTTGGTGTCTGCCTGTCTTTGGGTGAAATGATATAGGCTACCAATTAGAGATAAGTAAGAAACCGCTTCCAGGTTAACTGGGGATCACAGGGTCAAGCAGCATAGTCGTGAGTAGGTAAAAATTTAAAGGAGAAATCCGGTGTGAATCAGTCAATAGCCCTGTTATTCTGGGCACTTGAATGTTGTCTTTAAGTAAAAGAGCGAGAAAAATGTATGCTACATAGACACAATAACAAACGGATTGCTAATGCTGAATCAGTGGGGCATAATGAAATGAAACTGAAAGTAAGTTGTTATGTCCAATTCACTTAATGATAGTTGCTGGTTCACTGCTCGGTCTATGCTGTGTCAAATTTTCTTATTCTTTTTTCCTACCTAGAGGACTTGGTGAGTTTGAACAACAGGGCTATGGATTGATTTATAGGCTACTGGATTTATTCTTTAAGTCGGAGGGTATTTTTTGAATTGCCCGGCCAGAACGCCATGCATTTGTTTGACATCTTATGGATGTGTGTTTGTTATAGACTTGATGTTACTGTGATGAAACGGAACACTGTAACACAGCAAGGGAAGTTTGCATTGTGAGATTGTAGTGCGCATTTGCCAGGGTCTCTTGAGGATTTCCTAACTGAAGTTGGGGTTGGGGGGGGGGGTATTTTATTTATCA
>JAODXP020000033.1:33082204-33089704 GCA_027497455.2 Sardinella longiceps
TATAGGACATATTAGGAGATATTACAACACATGTATACATCCACTGAATATACCCTGTACATACACACACACATAGACACACAACTAAAACACAAACAGAATATACATGCATGCACTGAATCTACACATACACACACATACCTGTACACACACTACTAAAACACGTACAGTATACACATGCACACACTGAATCTGCATCACACACACACACTACTGAAACACATGCACACACACACACACACACACACTACTGAAAAGTAAGGGAGTTTATTTGGTAAACCTAATGTGAAGGCATTGCTAGGTAATTCCTCAAGACAGAGCTATCGGTCGTTATTGAGAGTATTAGCTAGAGCAATAATCAAGCCTGTAGACTAAAGTTTGTTATGTTCTATAAATAACCCTGACCACATACAGTAAAGCTGGCCGCACACCGGTTCCGACAGCATTGCGGAGCACTTTCGGATCCGACAATTTCGCCTAGCACCTAGCACAGTAGCCTGTGAAATTAACATTGGATGTCAATGGGCGGCTCCGACAAAATAGACTTGAATCGTAATTCACAACCGACGGCGGAAGACATCGGCGCTGGTGTGCGGGGTTGCATTGAAAACAATGGAATCGAATGTTGGGAGCAGAGTGCTCCGCACTGTGTCGGAAGCGGTGTGCGGAGCCCTTAAGACTATCGGCTGAAAGGTCACCAGAGACGGTCAGTATTCACTGAAACACGGCCATTCAACCTCTCTCCCTTACCAGAGAAATTTTGTAAGGACTATGGTTGCGGGCTAGAGTCTAGGCTAGGCTAACTTCTGTTGTGTTGTGGGCTTTTACATTCGTGTTGCGTTGTGGGGTTTTGTATTCGCATTGTGAGCTTTTGCATTCGTGTTGTGTTGTGGACTGTTGCATTTGTGTTGTGTTGTGGGCTTTTGTATTTGCATTGTGAGCTTTTGTATTTGTGTTGTGGACTTTTGCAATTGTTTTGTCAGCTTTTGCAATCGTGTTGTGTTGTGGCACCTCTCGGCCACCGTACTCTAGCTTTTATAGAATTGTCTGGCATTTCACCATTGACAAACGATTGCAAGCTGGAGGTGTAAACTGTAGAAGTTTGATTAAATCTGATGAAATCTGTTTTTCACCCAATCGTTAATGTTATGCACCAGCTTGGTAGTGAAGTAAGCTACGCTACAACAACAGAAACATGACGGTATCTCTCCACGATCCTGCTAGCTTTTTAGCGTAGTATGGAATTGATCTCGGCAAACGATGCCAATGGCCGGAATGCCAGACGGAGTCGTGGAGGGAAATGATTATTGAGTGGAGCTATGTAGGAAGGATAGGCTAGTTTACCCCTCTATGTATTCACAAGTGCTACTCTTCCACCCAGAAAAAAAACTATGTGTCACCTAAAAATCTCTCTCTCTCTCTCTCTCTCTCTCTCTCTCTCTCTCTCTCTCTCATTCTTTCTCTCCTTGCAAAGAATGTGAAAAAGGAGAGAAGGATTAATGGAAGGACAGAATGGAAGAGAGGAAAAGAGATAGATGGGGAAGAGAGAGAGAGAGAGAGAGAGAGAGAGAGAAGATGAGAAAGTCACTCAGGAGGAAGAGGTTTTGGGACCAGTAATTATTCTATCCATCTGGCAGGGAATAGACGTCACGAGAGGAGGAAGAGAAAGGAAAGAATACAGAATACTGGGAGAGAGAGAGAGAGATTACTGTTGCGGTCCTGAAACTTGTTTTTTTTGTTGTTATATATTTCTGTTTGAGTCTGTGGTATAGAGTCAGTGGGGGAAGAATTTGAATACCAATGTTTGAGAAAAATAGAGGGATGAGGATGTGTGCAAGGGAGAGACAGAGAGGTAGAGAGAGAGAACATGAGAGATCATTGTGACTTTCTATTTTATTACGTGTTGCTGTCATTTTGCACAAAAGTAGCAAAGAAATAATGCAATGGCGGGGAGGGAGGGTAGTGGCAAAAAAAATGTAAACAGTGGCACACAGTAACCAAGTGGAAACATGAGTGAACTGATAAAACAGGCATTGTTTATCTTTGTGCAAATAATGTTTCACAGCGCAATCATAGCCAGTAATGTTTTGTGCTGTGGAGTAATCACAGCAAGGCTATTTGAATCTAATTGAATAGGAAATGGAATGGATTGGCCCAGTCGGGAAAAAAAAAAGACAGATAGTTAGAATATGAGGCAGAATGTGTGAGACAAGTAGACAGAGGGAGGGAAGAAGGGAGGGAGGGAGAGTTTGCCATTTATTATAATATACTGTATATAAAACTACAAGTATAGTAAACACACAAAAGCTCAGCTAGATCTGTGTTCATTAGTAAAGGTATGAATCCAGGTACACAGAAAACGCTGACAGACAGGTTGGGTTGATGGCAGCGAGGGGTGAGGTGTGGTACACAGGTCTGGTTCCTGGGCACTTCTTGGCACACACCTGTTGTGCACAGCACTCACACACACACACACACACACACACACACACACACAGACCTGCCATGAGGCACACGCCTAACCAAACCATCACGCACACACACACTCACACCAACATGCCTTCAATGAGGTATTCTCTCTCCCTCTCTCTCTCTCTCTCTCTCTCTCTCTCTCTCTCTCTCTCTCTCTTGGCATCTTCCTCTGCACTCCTCCGCAGTCTGGATGGCCTCCACGTCCCGACGTTCCCTGTCCGCCCACTCAGACGTCCCCGGCGTTCCGAGAGGAAGTGCTGAGTCCGGAATGCCATGTGGGAGGAGGAGGGGGGGAGATTCCGGTGGTCCCTGGAATTCCGCCACTGGTGCAACGCTGACGGCAGTGAAAGAGAGAGAGAGAGAGAGAGAGAGAGAGAGAGAGGGACAGAAAGAGAGGTGGAGAAGAGCCGTGGAGAATGAGGAGGCGGAAGACGACAGCAAAGAGAGTAAGCAATAAAAGGGGGAGGGAAAGATGTGAAGAGAAGAGAGAGAAAGAAAAGAGACAAAGTGTTGGGGAAAGAAAAAGAAAGTGAAGAGTAGTGGGTGGGATGGAGAGATATAAAGAGATAGAGAAAGAAAGAGAGAATAAGTTTAAATAAGGGAGGTAAAAAGAGAGAGTATTAGCGAGCCAAAAAAAGTCATAAAGAAAAAAGGAAAGAAGAGGGAGTGGGTGAAAGAAGTGATATAGAAAGAAAAAAAGGAGAGAGGAAGAAACACAGAGAGAGAGAGAGAACGAGTGCAAACTTTGGAGAGGCCTTAGATGGACCACCAGAGGAGAAAAGTCCCTGGAAACACGCCACTGGTGCAGTGCTAAGGAGCGAGAGAGAGAAGGAGGGAGGAAGAGGGAGAGAGAGAGAAGGAGGGAGGAAGAGAGGGATTGGAGTGGAATGATATTGACTGCAAAGCGACAGAGGAGTGCAAAGGACGAATGGGGTTTAGAGAGGGAAAACAAAAGGGGGGATAGAGAGAGAGAGAGAATGAGAGAGAGGTAGATAACGACTGGAGTGGAATGAAATGGGCTGCCAAGGACGAGTGAAACAGACGAGTGCGAACGAGGGAGGGAGGGAGGGAGGGAGGGAAAGAGCAGTGTGACGGATGAGAGTAAAATGAATATTTTAGCCGGCAGTGGGGTGAAGGGGGACACATCCTGGACACAATAATCAATATTGTTTATTCATGAGAGAGAGAGAGAGAGAGAGAGAGAGAGAGAGAGAGAGAGCAGGTAGGAAACAAAATGATGGAGGCAAGGCTTAAAATAGAGGGAGTGGCGCTAAGAGAGAAAGAGAGAGAAACTAAGCAAATTAGGAAGGAAAAAAATGAGATGGGCGGATAGATAGATAGATAGATAGATAGATAGATATATAGATAGATAGATAGATACATAGATAAATATATAGATAGATAGATATTCATGAGAGATAGATAAATATATACATAGACATTCATGAGGATTTTAGGGACAAATATGATGGAGAGAGGCAGCAGATAAAGAGAGAGAGAAAGATGTTTGGAAAGAAGGAGAGAGGGGACAGAGAGAGACAGGTGAGAGGGATAGAAAGGGGGTGAGTGAGAGAGGGACCAAAAAGATAGAGGGATAGAGAGAGATATAGATACAGTAAAGTTTTGGAGAGTGGAGAAAGAGAGGGAGAAAAGGATAGATAACAGACAGGTGTAGAGAGAGGGAGTGATAGAGCGAGGGGGAAGTGGAAAGTAGTGAGAAAGGGGAGATAGAAGGAGAAAGAGAAATAAAGTCAGGCTGAATGAGAAATAAAGCTGAGGAAGAATGGAGCAAGAATGGAAGAAAAAGAGAAAGGGGAATGGAATGGAGGGAATGAAGAGAAAGGGAGGAGGAGAAAGAGAAAAGAAGGGAGGAGGAGAGACAGGAGTGGATGAATAGAGTAAGAATGTGAGAGAAAGGGAGGAGGAGAGGGAGAATGAAGTTAGAATGAAAGAAAGAGAGAAAGGAAGGAAGGAAGGAGGGGTAAAGACATAAGGAGAGGAGGAGGAGAGGGAGAATGAAGTTAGAATGAAAGAAAGAGAGAAAGGAAGGAAGGAGGGGTAAAGACATAAGGAGAGGTGGAGGAGATACAGGAGTGGAGGAATAGAGTAAGAATGTAAGAGAAAGAGAGGAGGAGAGGGAGAATGAAGTTAGAATGAAAGAAAAAGAGAAAGGAAGGAAGGAGGGGTAAAGACATAAGGAGAGGAGGAGGAGGAAGAGAGAAGGAGTCGTGAGGGCCGACTAAAAAAGCCCACACAGCTCGTGCTGAGAGACGAGGAGGAGAGGAGAGTGTGTGGGAAGAAACCCCATAGGGAGATATATGAGGACAGCAACACACACACACACACACACACACACACGCGCACACAGCATAATCACAACACAGCACACTCACACACAGCATACTCACAACACAACACAACACACACACAGCACTTACAAGACAACACACACAAACTGACAAAACCCCACAGAGACACACACACAGAGCATACTGACAACACCCCCCCCCCACACACACACACACAAATACACACATACACACACAGCATACCCCCCATACACACACACACACCACAGATACGCATGGACAGATACACATCACCCCTGCCACCCCACAAACACACACAGTATATACATTGACACACATCACCCATACTCACCCAAACACACACACACACACACACAAAGAGAGAGAGAGAGACAGATCCTCACAAAGATGCCTAGAAGACATGCGTGTAAATACACAACACATAGGCCTACATCCCTCCCAGAATTTTTTAGAAAGGATAATAAAAACCTGGGGTTTCACCTCACTTGCTTACAGTATAGCCTACCTGCCAGATGAGTTTATTTGGAAAACCAGAAACCACCAAAAATATTTTAGCCAATCAACATTGTAAGGGGAAAGAAGTAAATTCTGATTGGCTGGATGAGCTCATAAATCTGTCTGTTGATTTGTGTGTGTGTGTGTGTGTGTGTGTGTGTGTGTGTGTGTGTGTGTGTGTGTGTGTCTTAAAAAGCTCTACTGTGTGAGTAGTACTATGTGATGAAGAGTGTGTCGTGTTTGTTACCTCTCTTTTACACACACTCACACACACACACATACAAAAACAGAAAGCCACCAAAACACCCAAAAACACACTCCCATGCATGGACTGATTAAGAAATAGGTGGTTATTTTTAGAACCACCAGCATCATCCGACATCACAGAAACAAAATTGGAATGGTCTGCTAGCCAAAATGTTACAAAACCTCTACGTCTCTCAGTGTCTGTCTTTCACACACACACACACACACACACACACACACACACACACACACACACACACACACACTCCAACTACATTGAGCCAGATTCAAATGAATTTTGTGAATGCGGAACAGAAACTATCTCTGTCCTGCAAGCTGCTCGTGACAGAGCACGCCCACTAGCGCTGGTGAAATAGTCTTTTATCTCCGCATATATCATCCTTCACATCGTAAAATACATCGATCGTACATATTGCCTAAACTAAATGGCCGTCAACATAGGCAGCAAGGCTAATTTCTCATTTAATATTTGTAATATTTGCTAACATTTGTAATAATGGACGAGTACATGGTTCTTTTCTGTCATTTCCCCCTGGCTTCTCTGCAAGCATCACCAAACACGCTGTTTACCCTGGGAGTGCTCAAAAAGTCATATTCTCAGAAGTTTACTGTTGCTAGGCTGCCAAATCCACCTGCCAGCACATTTTGTAGAATGTACCTTCATGCAAACTAACTAACTAACTAACCTACTAGCTTACTGAAAAGACAGCATTCATTTGGGACTCAAGTTCAAATATGACCTTGACAGACAAAATGAGTTAACTGGGATTTGAGTGAAGAAAGTTGATCCTTGTGGGAATTACAGTGTATGCTTTGTTTGTTGTAGATGTTCTATATTCAGTCATATTTGATTACACTGAATGAAACTTTCCATTGCAACTCCCAACTGTGTTGACACTGTATGTGATTGACAAGTGCACTTTATTTTTTGGTCCTTCGGGAAGGAAATCCGGGGGGCATACACACATGTACACAAACACACACAAGTTGTTGGGAAGTGTGAGCGTCAGAGCTTCACACTCCTTAGGGTGCACACACCCACACATGGAACAGTTTGGGGGTTAGGTGCCTTGCTCAAGGGCACTGCATCCGTGGTTACCGGACATGGGGAGGTGCTTCACATTCATTCCCCCACCCTCCTCTTCACAGCGGCGAATCGAACCGGCCACCCTCCGGTCCCCAGTCCAACTCCCTGACCGGTACACCACGGATGGCTTTCAAGTTGAACAGATTTCAACTTTTATTCTGTTGAAGGCTTAGTGCTCTGAAAGGCAAAGCTCACAGGATTTGTATTAAATACCAGCTATCAATGCAACCCTTTGGTGGGCACAGACCCTCAAGTAATAGAGTTGTGTGACATGACTTACCAGGGCAGACCGTTTTCATTTGGTTGCATATCTGTTATCCAGACGTGTCGGCTTTGCTCCCTTTTTCAGATGAATCCAAGGCAGACCTTCTCCGGATACATATAGTGCCACACTCTGCCTACAGTTTTATTCCATTTTTATATGTAAATGTATTGCTCGCTACTTCCAGTTACATTAGTTGCATAATAATCACTATATTCAATTCAAATGAATTTAATTTCATTTGTAGACAGCCAAATACAGAACATTTGCCTCGCCTGTGAAAGAAAACTAGCACAAACTTGGATTTGGATGTTAGCTGACAAGTCTGTAAATGGTAAATGGACTGCATTTATATAGCTCTTTTCCACTCCAACGAGCACTCAAAGCGCTTTTCAATGTATGCCTCACATTCACCCATTCACACACAAGTGTGAATGGGTGAATTTGAACTTGAGTCCCAAGAGGCAACCATGCAAGGCACCAACCTGCTCACCGGGAGCAATTTGGGGTTAGGTATCTTGCTCAAGGATACCTCGATGGGGTCAGGCGGAGCGGGGCTTGAACCTGCAACCCTCCGGTTGCCGAAC
>JAODXP020000033.1:33097204-33098378 GCA_027497455.2 Sardinella longiceps
TTTCCACTAGGGGAACATTAAAATATCTATCTATCTATCTATCTATCTATCTATCTATCTATCTATCTATCTATCATTCTATCTATCTATCTATCTATCTATCTATCTATCTATCTATCATTCTATCTATCTATCTATCTATCTATCTATCTATCATTCTATCATTACTATCTATTCTACCTATCTATCTATCTATATCTATCTTCAACTCACTCATCCTTCTCTTCTCACATAATCTCTGCTATGTTTAACAGGTGCATGATACAGTCTAGCCAATGTCTCTATTTTTGTGCCACCATAGTGTACTGGCGCTGTTGTTGTTGTTTTGACTGTCAGGGTTGTTGTTTATTAGTTGTAATTAAAATGCAAATGACTCCAGATGCTGTCATTAACAGGGGCAGCACATTTACATTCTTCATATCCCACAAGAGACATGGAGAAGGGTGTGTGTGTGTGTGTGTGTGTGTGTGTGTGTGTGTGTGTGTGTGTGTGTGTGTGTGTGTGTGTGTGTGTGTGTGTGTGTGTGTGTGTGTGTGTGTGTGTGTGTGTGTGTGTGTGTGTGTGTGTGTGTGTGTGTGTGTGTGTGTGTGTGTGTGTGTGTGTGTGTGTGTGTGTGAAAAGAAAGATGACGGGATATGGAGGAAGGGAGGAAAGAGAAATGACTAAACTGTGGTGCTCTTGAGTTCTGGAAAAGATTAAAGGGGACATAGGATGATTTGATTGAGTATCGTACCTTGTTCTCTGATGTTAAAATACAATATATTCAATTGTATTTTGTCAAAAATAAGATCAAGTGATATTTTACAAGCCCAGTTAACACCTCATATTTAAGATGTGTATTGAAATGTTTTTTTTTTGTTTTTTTTTGCCTAAACTACACCCCACTCTGGCCACCTTTCATTGAACTGCAATGGCTTTGTGCTATTTGACATCATATGTAGGCTTTTATTTGACTGGTTAGCCCAGCTGGCCTGTGTTTATGAAAAGAATGTTAAGTGAGAGATAACAACAGGAGAAAAACTTTTGTATTTGTGTCATGTTAAATGACATATGTTTAATGTGTGACACCTTTGTCAATACAATTTAGAGTGTTTTTCAGCATAAGCTCAAATCAGACTCAGCTCAAATTTAAACTCAAATTTCAAAAGCGTACACATTTAATTATATAATTACA
>JAODXP020000033.1:33098478-33108478 GCA_027497455.2 Sardinella longiceps
CACAGACCGCCATCTGAACAGTCTCTTCAGGCAAACAAAACCGCCATTGGAATCATCTCCTCAGGCGAACACAAAAGGTTATCTGAACCGACTTGTTAGGCAAACACAAACCGCCATCTGAACCGACTCTTCAGGCAGAACACAAGCCGCCATCTGAACCGACTCTTCAGGCGGACACAGACCGCTATCAACCAACTTTTTAATGGTCTGAGCTCGCACTTTGCTGTATTCACTCCATGTACTGTACAAACTTCTGAGTTTTTATTATGTTATTGTAGTGATAACAAACTTTATCTTAATCCTTCTAATATCTAAATTATAGATATTTATACAAAAGCTCACACAGCTCACACAAAAACTCCAAGGGATAGGCCCTGTGTGTGTGTGTGTGTGTGTGTGTGTGTATGTGTGTGTGTGTGTGTGTGTGTGTGTGTGTGTGTGTGTGTGTGTGTGTGTGTGTGTGTGTGTGTGAGTGTGGAGGAAACTTCTAGTGGAGAATCCTAACCGGTTCCTGAAACGACCTTAACTGCACGTTTTGTTTTTGATGACTCAACATGACTCCCACTCTGTTGAACTTCAATCAATATAAAGAAGTTGGTTTGGCTCAAAGGCTATTACGCAAGGGCTGTGTGTGTGTGTGTGTGTGTGTGTGTGTGTGTGTGTGCGCGCGCGCGCACGCTCGTTTGTCTGTGTGTGCCAGTGTGTGTTTTTCTCTATTTGTGTGTATGTCTATGTTACAGTATGTTTGAGTATGTTTTGGGCTGACAGGAATAGCCTGTGTGTGAATGTACAGTACACACTTCAATTTACAAGCGTGCGTGTGTGTGTGTGTGTGTGTGTGTGTGTGTGTGTGTGTGTGTGTGTGTGTGTGTGTGTGTGTTTGTGTGTGTGTGTGTGTTTGGCTTTCTGCCTGGTCAACCCTATTAGACAGGGTTGGAGGATCTAGAGAGGGTGCCGAGGGGTGGGGGGACGGGTTTAAATGGGGGGAATCGCTTATCATGGCCAGGCCGCTCAGGGGACGAGTGAATACTGTATGAGAGACTGCGTATAGGACATATTAGGAGATATTAAAACACATGTATACATCCACTGAATCTACCCTGTACATACACACACACATAGACACACATCTAAAACACAAACTGAATATACATGCATGCACTGAATCTACACATACACACACATACCTGTACACACACTACTAAAACACGTACAGTATACACATGCACACACTGAATCTGCATCACACACACACACTACTGAAACACATGCACACACACACACACACACACACACACACACACACACTACTGAAAAGTAGGTAATTCCTCAAGACAGAGCTATCGGTCGTTATTGAGATGCTAGTGAGTATTAGCTAGAGCAATAATCAAGCCTGTAGACTAAAGGTTGTTATGTTCTATAAATAACCCTGACCACATACAGTAAGACTATCGGCTGAAAGGTCACCAGAGACGGTCAGTATTCACTGAAACACGGCCATTCAACCTCTCTCCCTTACCAGAGAAATTTTGTAAGGACTATGGTTGCGGGCTAGAGTCTAGGCTAGGCTAACTTCTGTTGTGTTGTGGGCTTTTACATTCGTGTTGCGTTGTGGGGTTTTGCATTCGCGTTGTGAGCTTTTGCATTCGTGTTGCGTTGTGGGGTTTTGTATTCGCATTGTGAGCTTTTGCATTCGTGTTGTGTTGTGGACTTTTGCATTGGTGTTGTGGGGTTTTGCATTCGTGTTGTGTTGTGGACTTTTGCATTTGTGTTGTGTTGTGTGCTTTTGTATTTGCATTGTGAGCTTTTGTATTTGTGTTGTGGACTTTTGCAATTGTTTTGTCGGCTTTTGCAATCGTGTTGTGTTGTGGCACCTCTCGGCCACCGTACTCTAGCTTTTATAGAATTGTCTGGCATTTCACCATTGACAAACGATTGCAAGCTGGAGGTGTAAACTGTAGAAGTTTAAATCTGATTAAATATGTTTTCACCCAATCGTTAATGTTATGCACCAGCTTCATAGTGAAGTAAGCTACGCTACAACAACAGAAACATGACATTATGTCTCACAACTCCTGATCCTGCTAGCTTTTTAGTGCAGTATGGAATTGATCTCTGCAAGCGATGCAAACGGCCGGAATGTCAGACGGAGCTACGTAGGAAGGCTAGGCTAGTTTTCCCCTCTATGTATTCACAAGTGCTACTCTTCCACCCAGAAAAAAACTATGTGTCACCTAAAAATTCTCTCTCTCTCTCTCTCTCTCTCTCTCTCTCTCTCTCTCTCTCTCTCTCTCTCTCTCATTCTTTCTCTCCTTGCAAAGAATGTGAAAAAGGAGAGAAGGATTAATGGAAGGACAGAATGGAAGAGAGGAAAAGAGATGGATGGGGGAAGAGAGAAAGAGAGAGAGAGAGAGAAGATGAGAAAGTCACTCAGGAGGAAGAGGTTTTGGGACCGGTAATTATTCTATCCATCTGGCAGGGAATAGACGACACGAGAGGAGGAAGAGAAAGGAAAGAATACAGAATACTGAGAGAGAGAGAGAGAAAGAGATTACTGTTACATTCCTGAAACTTTTGTTTTTTTGTTGTTATATATTTCTGTTTGAGAGTCTGTGGTATAGAGTCAACGGGGGAAGAAATTGAATACCAATGTTTGAGAAAAATGAAGGAATGAGGATGTGTGCAAGAGAGAGACAGAGAGAGAGAGAACATGAGAGATCATTGTGACTTTCTATTTTATTACGTGTTGCTGTCATTTTGCACAAAAACAACACCAGTTGTAAAAATTAATGCAATGGCAGGGAGGGAGGGAGGGTAGTGGCAAAAAAATGTAAACAGTGGCACAGTAATCAAGTGGAAACATGAGTGAACTGATAAAACAGGCATTGTTTATCTTTGTGCAAATAATGTTTCACAGCGCAATCATAGCCAGTAATGTTTTGTGCTGTGGAGTAATCAAAGCAAGGCTATTTGAATCTAATTGAATAGGAAATGGAATGGATTGGCCCAGTCGGGAAAAAAATACAGATAGTTAGAACATGAGGCAGAATGTGTGAGACAAGTAGACAGAGGGAGGGAAGAAGGGAGGGAGGGAGAGTTTGCCATTTATTATAATATACTATATAAAAACAATATAGTAAACACACAAAAGCTCAGCTAGATCTGTGTTCATTAGTAAAGGTATGAATCCAGGTACACAGAAAACGCTGACAGACAGGTTGGGTTGATGGCAGCGAGGGGTGAGGTGTGGTACACAGGTCTGGTTCCTGGGCACTTCTTGGCACACACCTGTTGTGCACAGCACTCCACACACACACACACACACACACACACACACACACACACACACACACACACATACAGACCTGCCATGAGGCACACGCCTAACCAAACCATCACGCACACACACACTCACACCAACATGCCTTCAATGAGGTATTACTCTCTCTCTCTCTCTCTCTCTCTCTCTCTCTCTCTCTCTCTCTCTCTCTCTCTCTCTCTCTTGGCATCTTCCTCTGCACTCCTCCGCAGTCTGGATGGCCTCCACGTCCCGACGTTCCCTGTCCGCCCACTCAGACGTCCCCGGCGTTCCGAGAGGAAGTGCTGAGTCCGGAATGCCATGTGGGAGGAGGAGGGGGGGAGATTCCGGTGGTCCCTGGAATTCCGCCACTGGTGCAACGCTGACGGCAGTGAAAGAGACTGAGAGAGAATGAGAGAGTGAGAGAGAGAGAGGGACAGAAAGAGAGGTGGAGAAGAGCCGTGGAGAATGAGGAGGTGAAAGACGACAGCAAAGAGAGTAAGCAATAAAAGAGGGAAGGAAAGATGTGAAGAGAAGAGAGAGAAAAGAGAGAAAGTGTTGGGGAAAGAAAAAGAAACTGAAGAGTAGTGGGTGGGATGGAGAGATATAAAGAGATAGAGAAAGAAAGAGAGAATAATTTTAAATAAGGGAGGTAAAAAGAGAGAGTATTAGCGAGCCAAAAAAAGTCATAAAGAAAAAAGGAAAGAAGAGGGAGTGGGTGAAAGAAGTGATATAGAAAGAAAAAAGGGCAGGAGGAAGAAAGAGAGAGAGAGGGAACGAGTGCAAACTTTGAAGAGGCCAGAGACGGTTGATGAAAGCGAGACCATTCATTAGGAGCTCCTTCCTGTTTCCATATGACGTTGGGTTCGAAGCTGACACGCCCCTTTAGGAGACCGGTAGTAGACAGACCTTCGTTAAACCCAATGAGGAGTTCGTGGGATTTTACAAGATTTCTCCAATAAACTAAATTCCCTTATTTGAGGAAGGGCTTTGGACATTTTTATACCCCTAGTCACAATGAGCAGGTAATTGTTATCAGAACTAGCCTATAGATAAGAAATATAAGTTAACTTAATGGAAGAAAACAAACTTTATTTAAGCCTAGGCAGCTAGAAAAGTGCCCTGCTGTCTGATAACAAGCTGGCTAAAAAGCTAGCGATAGCCACAATAAAGTTGTTAAATTTACAAATCACACTCTCAATAAAATGTCACCTTCCTAGACAACATTACTGATGCCAGGTAAACGAAAATATCCATGTCAAGTTCGTTTGTAGCAATATTGAAATTTAACCGAGGTTCTCAGGTGCTAGGAAGCTAGCGATATTCTAGCCATGTTCTCATAGTAACCCAGGCAAAAACGGTTGGCATGTTAACGTTAGCTAGCTTGCTAGCTCGGTTAATACATAAAATGAATTATTTACCCCGTGCCTGAAAATGTACCGAATGGGTATTACAAACAAGCAGTGACAATAAAACGACACTGGAAATTATATTTTAATTATTTAACTGCTTATTAAGAGAAAAAGTTAATGTTATGACGTCTATGACGCACCTATTTAGGAGACCGGAACTGTATCCCGATTTCTAACGTTGGGGAAGCCTAGAACGATTCATCTCCACATCATACAGTATCTCTGAAGAGGCCTTAGATGGACCACCAGAGGAGAAAAGTCCCTGGAAACACGCCACTGGTGCAGTGCTAAGGAGCGAGAGAGAGAAGGAGGGAGGAAGAGGGAGAGAGAGAGAAGGAGGGAGGAAGAGAGGGATTGGAGTGGAATGATATTGACTGCAAAGCGACAGAGGAGTGCAAAGGACGAATGGGGTTTAGAGAGGGGAAAACAAAAGGGGGGATAGAGAGAGAGAGAGAATGAGAGAGAGGTAGATAACGACTGGAGTGGAATGAAATGGGCTGCCAAGGACGAGTGAAACAGACGAGTGCGAACGAGGGAGGGAGGGAGGGAAAGAGCAGTGTGACAGATGAGAGTAAAATGAATATTTTAGCCGGCAGTGGGGTGAAGGGGGACACATCCTGGACACAATAATCAATATTGTTTATTCATGAGAGAGAGAGAGAGAGAGAGAGAGAGAGAGAGAGAGAGAGAGAGAGAGCAGGTAGGAAACAAAATGATGGAGGCAAGGCTTAAAATAGAGGGAGTGGCGCTAAGAGAGAAAGAGAGAGAAAACTAAGCAAATTAGGAAGGAAAAAAATGAGATGGGCGGATAGATAGATAGATAGATAGATAGATAGATAGATAGATAGATAGATAGATAGATAGATAGATATTCATGAGAGATAGATAAATATATACATAGACGTTCATGAGGATTTTAGGGACAAATATGATGGAGAGAGGCAGCAGATAAAGAGAGAGAGAAAGATGTTTGGAAAGAAGGAGAGAGGGGACAGAGAGAGACAGGTGAGAGGGATAGAAAGGGGGTGAGTGAGAGAGGGACCAAAAAGATAGAGGGATAGAGAGAGATATAGATACAGTAAAGTTTTGGAGAGTGGAGAAAGAGAGGGAGAAAAGGATAGATAACAGACAGGTGTAGAGAGAGGGAGTGATAGAGCGAGGGGGAAGTGAAAAGTAGTGAGAAAGGGGAGATAGAAGGAGAAAGAGAAATAAAGTCAGGCTGAATGAGAAATAAAGCTGAGGAAGAATGGAGCAAGAATGGAAGAAAAAGAAAAAGGGGAATGGAATGGAGGGAATTAAGAGAAAGGGAGGAGGAGAAAGAGAAAAGAAGGGAGGAGGAGAGACAGGAGTGGAGGAATAGAGTAAGAATGTGAGAGAAAGGGAGGAGGAGAGGGAGAATGAAGTTAGAATGAAAGAAAGAGAGAAAGGAAGGAAGGAAGGAGGGGTAAAGACATAAGGAGAGGAGGAGGAGAGGGAGAATGAAGTTACAATGAAAGAAAGAGAGAAAGGAAGGAAGGAGGGGTAAAGACATAAGGAGAGGTGGAGGAGATACAGGAGTGGAGGAATAGAGTAAGAATGTAAGAGAAAGAGAGGAGGAGAGGGAGAATGAAGTTAGAATGAAAGAAAAAGAGAAAGGAAGGAAGGAGGGGTAAAGACATAAGGAGAGGAGGAGGAGGAAGAGAGAAGGAGTCGTGAGGGCCGACTAAAAAGCCCACACAGCTCGTGCTGAGAGACGAGGAGGAGAGGAGAGTGTGTGGGAAGAAACCCCATAGGGAGATATATGAGGACAGCAACACACACACACACACACACACACACACGCGCGCACACAGCATAATTACAACACAGCACACTCACACACAGCATACTCACAACACAACACAACACACACACAGCACTTACAAGACAACACACACAAACTGACAAAACCCCACAGAGACACACACACAGAGCATACTGACAACACCCCCCCCCCACACACACACACACACACAAATACACACATACACACACAGCATACCCCCCATACACACACACACACCACAGATACGCATGGACAGATACACATCACCCCTGCCACCCCACAAACACACACAAACACATACAGTATATACATTGACACACATCACCCATACTCACCCAAACACACACACACACACACACACACACACACACACACACACACACACACACAGAGAGAGAGAGAGACAGATCCTCACAAAGATGCCTGGAAGACATGCGTGTAAATACACAACACATAGGCCTACATCCCTCCCAGAAGATTTTTAGAGAGGATAATAAAAACCTGGGGTTTCACCTCACTTGCTTACAGTATAGCCTACCTGCCAGATGAGTTTATTTGGAAAACCAGAAACCACCAAAAATATTTTAGCCAATCAACATTGTAAGGGGAAAGAAGTAAATTCTGATTGGCTGGATGAGCTCATAAATCTGTCTGTTGATTTGTGTGTTAGTGTGTGTGTGTGTGTGCTTAAAAAGCTCTACTGTGTGAGTAGTACTATGTGATGAAGAGTGTGTCGTGTTTGTTACCTCTCTTTTACACACACTCACACACACACACATACAAAAACAGACAGCCACCAAAACACCCAAAAACACACTCCCATGCATGGACTGATTACGAAATAGGTGGTTATTTTTAGAACCACCAGCATCATCCGACATCACAGAAACAAAATTGGAAAGGTCTGCTAGCCAAAATGTTACAAAACCTCTACGTCTCTCAGTGTCTCTCTCTCACACACACACACACACACACACACACATATGACTATATTCAGTCATATTTGATTACACTGAATGAAACTTTCCATTGCAACTCCCAACTGTGTTGACACTGTATGTGATTGACAAGTGCACTTTATTTTTTGGTCCTTCGGGAAGGAAATCCGGGGGCATACACACATGTACACAAACACACACAAGTTGTTGGGAAGTGTGAGCGTCAGAGCTTCACACTCCTTAGGGTGCACACACCCAGACATGGAACAGTTTGGGGGTTAGGTGCCTTGCTCAAGGGCACTGCATCCGTGGTTACCGGACATGGGGAGGTGCTTCACATTCATTCCCCCACCCTCCTCTTCACAGCGGCGAATCGAACCGGCCACCCTCCGGTCCCCAGTCCAACTCCCTGACCGGTACACCACGGATGGCTTTCAAGTTGAACAGATTTCAACTTTTATTCTGTTGAAGGCTTAGTGCTCTGAAAGGCAAAGCTCACAGGATTTGTATTAAATACCAGCTATCAATGCAACCCTTTGGTGGGCACAGACCCTCAAGTAATAGAGTTGTGTGACATGACTTACCAGGGCAGACCGTTTTCATTTGGTTGCATATCTGTTATCCAGACGTGTCGGCTTTGCTCCCTTTTTCAGATGAATCCAAGGCAGACCTTCTCCGGATACATATAGTGCCACACTCTGCCTACAGTTTTATTCCAGTTTTATATGTAAATGTATTGCTCGCTACTTCCAGTTACATTAGTTGCATAATAATCACTATATTCAATTCAAATGAATTTAATTTCATTTGTAGACAGCCAAATACAGAACATTTGCCTCGCCTGTGAAAGAAAACTAGCACAAACTTGGATTTGGATGTTAGCTGACAAGTCTGTAAATGGTAAATGGACTGCATTTATATAGCTCTTTTCCACTCCAACGAGCACTCAAAGCGCTTTTCAATGTATGCCTCACATTCACCCATTCACACACAAGTGTGAATGGGTGAATTTGAACTTGAGTCCCAAGAGGCAACCATGCAAGGCACCAACCTGCTCACCGGGAGCAATTTGGGGTTAGGTATCTTGCTCAAGGATACCTCGATGGGGTCAGGCGGAGCGGGGCTTGAACCTGCAACCCTCCGGTTGCCGAACGGCACCTCTACCAACTGCACCAGTAGCCAAATAATCATTAATTTAAAATGACTGCTAACTGCTCTTTCAGCGTACATGTTCATTGACTTTGCATGGAGCTTTCTCAAAATGCATTGTGGGTCCGTCCATTCTGTTGCGTCGGCTCCATTGTTTCTGTTGAAAACTTGAAAAATGTTAAACTTTTCACGTAGAAACGGATCCGTCAACCAATCAAGATCAACACTTGGTCAGAAGATTCCAAGTTGCAAGTATCCAACTTCTAGCCTGGCAGGCCATCCTATATCATTGAAATGTATAGTCTGGCATCGAGAGATAAACCGAACTCAATCGTGGGCTGAACAACGCTGCTATCTTTCAAACTACTTCTGGACGCAACAGGATGGCCTAAGGCCAATCGCAGGAACGAACAATATCGGCGAACCCCGCCCTAAACACATAGAGTGTTGTGATTAGATGTCACCAACGGCGTCATCCAATAAAATTCCCTATGGCTTGCTATTAGACGTACAGGCTGACAAATTAATTTGCCAGCCGCTAGGGTACGTATAGATTTCTCGGCTAATGTAGCGCAGGAACCATGATTTCGAGAAACAAGTAGGTGGTTGCTACTTACGTACATCGTAACATGGATGTTTCACCTCAATTGTATGGACGAGCATTTTGGAAGTATCCAACTTCCCCATTTTTGTGTTCTGTTACTCAGCCGACAACATGGTGGATTTAATATGCTAAGTGCAGCCTTGAGAGTGAGAGTGGGGGAGACTGAGAGCTGGTTGACCTTGCCTCAGGATAAACACGCTGCAGCCGCCGCGACGGATGCATTTAGTTCACAAGAGGAGGCTGTGTGCCGGATTGGGCCTGGCTGTGTGAGTTTAACACCCCTCTGCACGGGGAATAAAATGGCTGTCATCTCACGCTCAAGTATTATTGTTCCTGTGTGTGTTTGTCTGTGTGTGTGTGTGTGTGTGTGTGTCTGTGTGTGTGTGTGTGTGTGTGTGTGTGTGTGTGTGTGTGTGTGTGTGTGTGTGTGTCTGTGTGTGTGTGTGTGTGTGTGTGTGTGTGTGTGTGTGTGTGTGTGTGTGTGTGTGTCTGTGTGTGTGTGTCTGTGTGTGTGTGTCTGTGTGTGTGTGCGTGTGTGTGTGTGCACTTTACAAGATTTTTTTTTGTCCTTTCCTTTCTGCAATAATGATAGTGGGTGTGACTGTGTACTCTGTCCTCTAAAGTGAAGGGGTGACTTGATTCAAGTAAAACTATTAAGTGTTTTGTGCATGGTTTGAAACCAAGGTAGTATTTTTTATCCTCATTGAGTGTGTGTGTGTGTGTGTGTGTGTGTGTGTGTGTGTGTGTGAGTGTGTGTGTGTGTGTGTGTGTGTGTGTGTGTGTGTGTGTGTGTGT
>JAODXP020000033.1:33115978-33154253 GCA_027497455.2 Sardinella longiceps
ACACACACACACACACACAGCACACACACACACACACACACACACACACACACACACACACACACACACACAGGCACAGCACACACACACACACACACACACACAATTGAATGCGATCCAAAACCTGATCTGACCTGAACCTCTGACTCCGCGCCACTGGCCCACCTGTGCACACCTAGGGTTAGTCCCACTGGGGAGAGCAGGAAGAGTTCACGTCAGGACAACAACACACTCAGAATGTGACCACCATATTTATCTCTTATTGACATTCATATCATAGCCTATATTCTACAACCGATTGTTCCAGCACATG
Organism: Sardinella longiceps; assembly: GCA_027497455.2. NCBI lineage: Eukaryota > Metazoa > Chordata > Actinopteri > Clupeiformes > Clupeidae > Sardinella > Sardinella longiceps. The sequence goes on from JAODXP020000033.1 coordinate 33,116,292, forward strand.
ATTATGTATTATGTATGTATACTCCTTAATGTAGTTTACAAAGAATTTACTTTCTGTATTCTCAGTAGTCATATCATTACAATATAGTGTGTATATTATATAGGCCTAATATACACACATCACACACGCATTGGAGCCTAGTTACCACTTTGAATGTACATGAAAATAATGTAACATTATTTTCCTGTACATACATTCACTTACCAGTATAAAATATTAACAGCTCTGCTCCTACTCTCACCGTGGCCAAGGCCAAAGCTGGTGACCCACAAAAGCCAACTGGATTAAACAAGCCAAGATTACAGTGAAGCAGGTAGACTACGGAATGTGACTCTGTTAGACTGGACACAGGTGTTAGGATCTCATGACTAATGTTTGAAGGCTGATAGCCACTGAGGAGTGCTATAAAAGTGAGCAACACAGAGGTCAAAAGGAGTTATTTTTTTTTGTCAACCATACCAACGCGTTCATCCACACACAATGCAGGTAAGTGGATTTAGAAACACTTAATGAGAACTCAAGTTTTTTTGTGTTGTCTCTTTGAGCATGTGTTTCAGCATACCACACTTCACTCTTGTCAGTGGAATCACATTTTGCTGTGTTGTATTCTGTAACACCTTTTAGGTGAATTTCATGTGCCTTACGGCAAAGGTAAGCAAATCTATGGCAATTTTGTCACTACTGTCAGATTATTGCCGCCACTGCCAATTTGCCACTAGTGGCTGACTTGGGCGAACTTATGGCAACTCTCTTTCTCTCTCTCGCTGCCTGTGTGTGCGTGTAATTACCTACTGTATATTTCCAGGCTTTGTTGGTCTTGCTAGGTCTTGTTCCGACCTGTCTCTGTTTTTCCTCACTGATCCCCCTGGACTGCTCAGAGATCCATACCCAGGACCCCTCCAAGCCCAGTGGAGTGTACACCATCTTCCCTGGGGGGCCCGCCTCTCCCCTGCAGGTCTACTGTGACATGGAGACCGACGGGGGAGGATGGACGGTGCGTGCAACATCAGATAACACCACATGTTGACATTTGACTGAGGTGGATCAGCCACCACTATTTTTTCTTTGTTTGTTACCTCCGCTAAGGAGGTTATGTCTTCGCCGGCGCGTGTCTGTGTGTGTGTCCGTGTACAACATAACTCTAAAAGTACTGCATGGATTTGGATGAAATTTTCGGACAATGTGTATATTGGGACAAGTAAGAACTGAATAGATTTTGGTGGCGATCGGTGCAATTTTAATGTATGGTGTTATCGTTTTACATATGATGTAGTTTCTTATCTAACTCAAACACACTGTTTTGCTTGATTAGCACATTGTTTATCTTTATCTCCTAAAGGTTTTCCAAAGAAGACTAGATGGTACTGTGAATTTCTACAGGCCCTGGGATCATTACAAGAAGGGCTTCGGGAAAGCTGATGGGGAATATTGGTTAGGTATGTCCCATCGTCGCATGCCTCAGCCAGTTGAGAGAGAGGGAGAGACAGAGGGAGAGAGAGAGAGAGAGAGAGAGAGAGAGAGAGAGAGAGAGAGAGAGAGAGAGAGAGAGAGAGAGAGAGAGAGAGAGAGAGAGATAGTATGTACTGTAAGTGCTATGATGTAAAAGCCTCAAAAGCCTCAATGTCCATTTGCAATGAATTTACTGAAATATAATTAGATCATATTGATAAGCTGTTATCATTCCAACTCCAATTGAATTGTCTTGGCCTGAGTTTGACAGAGATTACTCAGGAATTATTATTAAACCCACTTAGTTAGATGGATTTAGGTTCATTCAGTGTACAATCTTCACTGGTTTGATTTGCATTTGCTTACAGGTATATCCTACTGTATACTTTATGTTCTTGTTGGTGTGTGTGTGTGTGTCTGTGTCTGTGTGTGTGTGTGTGTGTGTGTGTGTGTGTGTGTGTGTGTGTGTGTGTGTGTGTGTGTGTGTGTGTGTGTGTGTGTGTGTGTGTGTGTGAGCATGTGTTGTAGTGTACCTCACACTTCAGTCTTGTCAGATGAATAACATTTCGCTGTGTTGTATTCTGTGACACATTTTATGTGAATTTCACTTATAAATACCCTTACAAAAATGGCTTCTGGCAAACATTGCCACAAATTTACAGCAATATACTGGAATTTTGCCACAAACTAATTTCACCTTTCACCAAACTTGTCGCAAACTCCTGCCAAATTGTAGGGGGCAAGTTGTTTTGGAAAATCAGTGGCAATTTTGTCAGTGTTGTCAAATACCGGTAATTGCTGCAACTTTGCCACTAGTGGCTGACTTAGGCAAACTTGTGGCAACCTGTTCTGGTAATCAACAGTGTTTGTGGCAAATTAATTGCAAATTTGTGGCATTTTTTTTCTGTGGCAAATGTTCTGGCACTCTGTCTCTCTCTCTCATTCTGCCTGTGTGTGATTGCCTATATTCTCAGGCTTTGTTGGTCCAACCAGGTCTTGTTCTGACCTGTTTATGTTTTTCCTCCGATTCTGCTGGACTGCTCTGAGATCCGTACCCATATTTTAAGTTCTTGTTGGTGTGTGTGTGTGTGTGTGTGTGTGTGTGTGTGTGTGTGTGTGTGTGTGTGTGTGTGTGTGTGTGTGTGTGTGTGCAGGTCTGGACAACATTGTCCTGCTGACCATGAGGAAGCAGAATGAGCTGAGGGTGGACATGGAGGACTGGGAGGGGGCGAAGGTGTACGCTCTGTACACATCCTTCTCTGTGGACCCAGAGACCTTCGGCTATACACTGCGGTTGGGCACCTTCATCAATGGAGGAGCAGGTATGTGTGGGTGTGTGTGAATCCAATTGCGACACCTCAGGGTTTAGTATCCAAGAGCATGTGGTTTCAAATTCCATTGAGTTGCTCAGTTTTAGTTTTCTTTTATTATTATTATTGAACAGCCACAAGGCCATTCGCCATTGGTATAATCTCATCAAGTTTAACAACTCATTATCATTAAGTTGAGTAGAAGCCAATTTATTGATGATCCCCCACACTGCATTGTGTAAAAGAGACAGGGGATCATAAGGTGAAAAAAGAGAATGGAATCAATGCGTTATTTTACCCCGTAGTGGAAATGTAACATAAGGGTTCATGGTTTATGTGTTGGTAATCAAATTATTTCATTCAAGTCTTTCAAGTTTTTTGAGATGCATCATTCGCCTGATGAGGAATTTCTGATGTTGACAGGTGATGGTTTGGCATACCACAATGGAGCAAAGTTCACCACCTTTGACAAAGACCAAGATGGATATGGTGGTGGCAACTGTGCCAGACTCCGTCTGGGGGGTTTCTGGTATATTGACTGTCACCATGCCAACCCCAATGGTGTTTACAGATGGGGGGCAGATGGTACAATCTCTTATATTGGTGTTGAGTGGCTTCAATTTAGAGGGCGTGACTATTCCCTAAAGTCCATCAGCATGAAGATAAGGCCAGTATCCTAAGTCGTTAAGGATACAGAAAAACATGTTGGTAGACCATGGCATAGGCAATGGCAATAACACATTTTTCTTTATTCTTTATTTAAGCATAGCCCCTTGAGATGGCACATCTAATTTGGTGAGGGTCCTTACAATTTTTTTATTTTATTTTTTTTTTTCTAACCGAACCAACTAAATTGTCAATATCCATTTCGTCATAATAAAATAATTTTATCTGGATTACAAGGTTCATATTTGATAAATTTATAATTCCAAAGAGGCATAAATGGTCATTTCACCACCATAGTTCTTCCATGACAGACTTAGGCATGTTGATGCCTACAACAGTTATCTCCAGGTGTACACTCTTATGCCGCCTGGGGTCCACTGTCACCTTTATATTTAGCTTAGGGCTCACACACATCCATTGCCACAAATGGATACATCGCTTTGGTATGCTTGTTGACACCGTGATGTTGACACCGTCCAAACTTTTCTGAGATGTTGCTGGCCCTGAAATTTGAAACAACCTTAATTTCCCACTTGTAAATAAGATTTTTAAGTCCAGTTTTGTCCTTCTTGCAAATAATAAAAAATAATAAGATTTCTTATGATTTAGTACTCATTTGAAATTCATTCATTTTCTATGCAGCCATAGGACTTTAGCATTCACTTTCATTGCATTGCAGTAAATACAGTGACCTCTTGTGGTGTAAGATGGTATCAGCACTTTTTCCTATGATAGTGCTCAAGTCATAGCTTGTACACTACTGCTATTGCTATATGACTTCCTTTCACTTAATAGAGTTGAGTTTACGAGGTCGGGTCAGGCCGAGTAGAGGTCAAGATGCAGGCTTTATTCTTTTACAGAGTCAGCGCTGTCAAGGGAGAAATCCAGTTTCGCTCCAAAGAGTTCCACCGTACTTCTGACTTGACAATGAAGAGTGAGATACATTTATACAGAAATTAGAAAAAGGCAGAAAGGGGCGTTCACATTACATATAGTTACACAACGGCAGATCTGGCGCCTCTAATTCATATGAAAAGAACAGTCAATCACCCTGAGCTCAGCATGAGCCCTGGTCAGACACTTATTCCTTTATCATACAGTTGAGTACTTCACACCTTTACCTGTGCCCAGGAAGGAGATCCTGTGGCTGGGGGAGGAATTGCAATATGACAAAGGAATCTAGGTAGCCAAACTGTCTGTTATTAACATACTGTAGCAATGCGAATGCAATTATTCTCCAATCAGACTAACGATGTTACGTCTGACTTTTGTCCTAGGCTGAAAACAGTCTTTTCTTATACTCATAACTCACAACCATCACACTGGACCCCAGATGAACTGTATTGAAAAAAAATCCTGTATTTAAAATGCACATATCAAGTTGGACTTTTAGACTAGAACACTTAACTGTGTGCTATGCAGATGATATGCAGATGAAATAATAGAATAGCTCAGCTCAAATTTAAACTCAAATTTCAAAAGCGTACACATTTAATTATAAAATTACATTATGATGATCCTGATCATTACTGGAGTGTCATTTTCATTTCAAATTCTATGCACAAAATATTTACTATTACAGCGTGAGTCAGAATGACATTTTCAATTGTTTACACCCAGTAAATCCACTAAACTGTAAATTGATTTGGCCTAACCTTGCTTCTTAATTGTTTGTTTTGCATATAGATTTTTCAAAACTAAAAGAGTAATAAAGCTTTTTTGCCCTTAATGGTGCATTTCATACAGTGTTGCATTCAATTTAGGGTTGGGGAGAGGGTTGAGGAGGTTAGAGTTAGAGTTAGGTTTAGGGTTAAGGTTGGGGGCCTTTAGGCTGTCCTGTCTGGGTGGTGCCGTTGGGGGCAAACACACACACACACACACACACACACACACACACACACAAACACACACAGGCACACACACACACACACACACACACACACACAGGCACACACACACACACACACACACACACACACACACACACAGGCACACACACACACACACACACACACACACACACACACACAGGCACAGCACACAATTGAATGCAATCCAAAACCTGATCTGACCTGAACCTCTGACTCTGCACCACTGGCCCACCTGTGCACACCTAGGGTTAGTCCCACTGGGGAGAGCAGGAAGAGTTCACGTCAGGACAACAACACATTCAGAATGTGACCACCATATTTATCTCTTATTGACATTCATATCATAGCCTATATTCTACAACCGATTGTTCCAGCACATGATTATGTATTATGTATGTATACTCCTTAATGTAGTTTACAAAGAATTTACTTTCTGTATTCTCAGTAGTCATATCATTACAATATAGTGTGTATATTATATAGGCCTAATATACACACATCACACACGCATTGGAGCCTAGTTACCACTTTGAATGTACATGAAAATAATGTAACATTATTTTCCTGTACATACATTCACTTACCAGTATAAAATATTAACAGCTCTGCTCCTACTCTCACCGTGGCCAAGGCCAAAGCTGGTGACCCACAAAAGCCAACTGGATTAAACAAGCCAAGATTACAGGGAAGCAGGTAGGCTACGGAATGTGACTCTGTTAGACTGGACACAGATGTTTGGATCTCATGACTAATGTTTAAAGGCTGATAACCACTGAGGAGTGCTATAAAAGTGAGCAACACAGAGGCCAAAAGGAGTTATTTTTTTTGTCAACCATACCAACGCGTTCATCCACACACAATGCAGGTAAGTGGATTTAGAAACACTTAATGAGAACTCAAGTTTTTTTGTGTTGTCTCTTTGAGCATGTGTTTCAGCATACCACACTTCACTCTTGTCAGTGGAATCACATTTTGCTGTGTTGTATTCTGTAACACTTTTTAGGTGAATTTCATTTAAAGTTTGCCATTACTGGCAAATGGTATTAGCAAATCTATGGCAATTTTGTCACTACTGTCAGATTATTGCCGCCACTGCCAATTTGCCACTAGTGGCTGACTTGGGCGAACTTGTGGCAACTGTCTTTCTCTCTCTCGCTGCCTGTGTGTGCGTGTAATTACCTACTGTATATTTCCAGGCTTTGTTGGTCTTGCTAGGTCTTTTTCCGACCTGTCTGTGTTTTTCCTCACTGATTCCCCTGGACTGCTCAGAGATCCATACCCAGGACCCCTCCAAGCCCAGTGGGGTTTACACCATCTTCCCTGGTGGGCCCGTCTCCCCCTGCAGGTCTACTGTGACATGGAGACCGACGGGGGAGGATGGACGGTGCGTGCAACATCAGATAACACCACATGTTGACATTTGACTGAGGTGGATCAGCCACCACTATTTTTTCTTTGTTTGTTACCTCCGCTAAGGAGGTTATGTCTTCGCCGGCGCGTGTCTGTGTGTGTGTCCGACCGTGTACAACATAACTCGAAAAGTACTGGATTTGGATGACATTTTCGGACAAAGTGTATATTGGGACAAGTAAGAACTGATTAGATTTTGGTGGCGATCGGTGCAATTTTAATGTATGGTGTTATCGTTTTACATATGATGTAGTTTCTTATCTAACTCAAACACACTGTTTTGCTTGATTAGCACATTGTTTATCTTTATCTCCTAAAGGTTTTCCAAAGAAGACTAGATGGTACTGTGAATTTCTACAGGCCCTGGGATCATTACAAGAAGGGCTTTGGGAAAGCTGATGGGGAATATTGGTTAGGTATGTCCCATCATCGCATGCCTCAGCCAGTTGAGAGAGAGAGAGAGAGAGAGAGAGAGAGAGAGAGAGGGAGAGAGAGAGAGAGAGATAGTATGTACTGTAAGTGCTATGATGTAAAAGCCTCAAAAGCCTCAATGTCCATTTGCAATGAATTTACTGAAATATAATTAGATCATTTTGATAAGCTGTTATCATTCCAACTCCAATTGAATTGTCTTGACCGGATTTTTCTGGACTTATATTACAATTACAGTTTGACAGAGATTACTCAGGAATTATTATTAAACCCACTTAGTTAGATGGATTTAGGTTCATTCAGTGTATACAATCTTCACTGGTTTGATTGGGTTTGCATTTGCTTACAGGTATATCCTACTGTATACTTTATGTTATTGTTGGGGTGTGTGTGTGTGTGTGTGTGTGTGTGTGTGTGTGTGTGTGTGAGCATGTGTTGTAGTGTACCTCACACTTCAGTCTTGTCAGATGAATGACATTTCGCTGTGTTGTATTCTGTGACACATTTTATGTGATATAAATACCCTTACAAAAATGACTTCTGGCAAACATTGCCACAAATTTACAGCAATATACTGGAATTTTGCCACAAACTAATTTCACATTTCACCAAACTTGTCGCAAACTCCAAAGTTGATTTGGAAAATCAGTGGCAATTTTTTCAGTGTTGTCAAATACCGGTAATTGCTGCAACTTTGCCACTAGTGGCTGACTTAGGCAAACTTGTGGCAACCTGTTCTGGTAATCAACAGTGTTTGTGGCAAATGAATTGCAAATTTGTGGCATTTTTTTCTGTGGCAAATGTTCTGGCACTCTGTCTCTCTCTCTCATTCTGCCTGTGTGTGATTGCCTATATTCTCAGGCTTTGTTGGTCCAACCAGGTCTTGTTCTGACCTGTTTATGTTATGTGGACTGCTCTGAGATCCGTACCCATATTTTAAGTTCTTGTTGGTGTGTGTGTGTGTGTGTGTGCCTGTGTGTGTGTGTGTGTGTGTGTGTGTGTGTGTGTGTGTGTGTGTGTGTGTGTGTGTGTGTGTGTCTGTGTGCAGGTCTGGACAACACTGTCCTGCTGACCATGAGGAAGCAGAATGAGCTGAGGGTGGACATGGAGGACTGGGAGGGAGCGGAAGTGTACGCTCTGTACACGTCCTTCTCTGTGGACCCAGAGACATTCGGCTATACATTGCGGTTGGGCACCTTCATCAACGGAGGAGCAGGTATGTGTGGGTGTGTGTGCATGTAATTGCGACGTCTCAGAGTTTAGTATCCAAGAGTGGTTTCAAATTCCATTGAGTTTTTAGTTTTCTTTAATTATCATTATTGAACAGTCACAAGGCTATCTGTCATTGGTATAATATTATCAAGTTTAACAACTCATTATCATTAAGTTGAGTAGAAGCCAATTTATTGATGTCATCCTCCTGAATTTAACATCCTGATTTCCTGACTGGAATTGTAGTGTTGTAGTTGTCTTGATGTGGATCAGCACTGCATTGTGTAAAAGAGACAGGGGATCATCAGGCGAAAAAAGAGAATGGAATCAATGTGTTATTTTACCCCGTCGTGAAAATGCAACATAAAGGTTCATGGTTTATGTGTTGGTAATCAAATTATTTTATTCAAGTCATTTTTGAGATGTGTCATTCGCCTGATGAGGAATTCCTGATGTTGACAGGTGATGGTTTGGCATACCACAATGGAGCAAAGTTCAGCACCTTTGACAAAGACCAAGATGCAGATGGTGCCAACTGTGTCAAACTCCTTCTGGGGGGTTTCTGGTTTAATAACTGTCACCATGCTAACCCTAATGGTATTTACAGATGGGGGGCAGATGGTACAATCTCTCATATTGGTGTTGAGTGGGTTCAGTTTAGAGGGCATGACTATTCCCTAAAGTCCATCAGCATGAAAATAAGGCCAGTGTCCTAAGTCGTTAAGGATACAGAAAAACATGTTGGTAGACCATGGCATAGGCAATGGCAATAACACACATTAATCGGACCATTTTTCGTTATTCTTTATTAAAGCATAGCGCCTTGAGATGGCACATCTAATTTTTTATTTTTTTTCTAACCGAACCAACTAAATTGTCAATATCCATTTCGTCATAATAAAATAATTTTATCTGGATTACAAGGTTCATATTGGATAAATTTATAATTCCAAAGAGGCATAAATGGTCATTTCACCACCACTGTCACCATTATATAACTTAGGGCTCACACACATCCATTGCCACAAATGGATACATTGCTTTGCTAGGCTTCATGTTGACACCGTCCAAACTTTTCTGAGATGTTGCTGGCCCTGAAATTTGAAACAACCTTAATTTTTCCACTTGTAAATAACATTTTTAAGTCCAGTTTTAAAAACCTGATGTTGTCCTTCTTGCAAATAATAAAAAAAATAATACGATTTCGTATGATTTAGTCATTTGGAATTCATTTATTTTCTATGCAGCCATAGGACTTTAGCATTCACTCTCATTGCATTGCAGTAAATACAGTGACCTCCTGTGGTGTAAGATGGTATCAGCACTTTTTCCTATGATAGTGCTCAAGTCATAGCTTGTACACTACTGCTATTGCTATATGACTTCCTTTCACTGGACCCCAGATGAACTGTATAGAAAAAAATCCTGTATTTAAAATGTACATATTCACTTTTCAAGTTAAAGACTTTTAGACTAGAACAGCCAAAGGGTAGGTGTGGTGATGCCATGTTGCCTATTCTGCAGGAGTTGCAGAAACATCCAACAGAATTTCTCATAACAGCTATTAAAACACTTAACTGTGTGCTATGCAGATGACATGCAGATGAAATAATAAAACTAGCTCAGGGTGTATGTTTCCTAAGGCCACAGTGTAGTGTTGCCACCTGTGTCTGACAAAAATCCTGTAAATTTTGACCATCGAATCAACCTTTTCTGTTTGTAAGCAACGGTGCCCTTTGCACATATAACCCAAGATAAAAAAAATCACCCTTCTAAGCAATAATTGCATAGCTCTAATAAGTAAAAATTTAACTTACTGTTTAGTTAACGGCTTCCTTTAATAGCAGGCATTTTTCTAAAAAATCCTGAAAAACAGGATTTTTTCAGGATTTTTTTTTTTTTTTTTAAATTCCGGGACAGACCATGAAAATCCGGGGCAATCAGGAAAATCCTGGACAGGTTACAACACTACCACTGTGTGTCACTGTTTGTCAATCATGCCAACGTGGCACAGATATGCAGACAGACTTGCTGAACAATTCACTCACTGACCCACTTTTCTCATCACCTGCTCCCTATGTGACAAGAAGTCACAATGCTTATAATTAATAAGTTAATAAGCTAATAAGTATCCTGATTAGGCTATACATGTGCTCGTGTTTAGTTTTTATAAACTTGCCACAGAAAAAATAAACACTGACCACTGTGACCAGCTCATAATACCGTAAAAACTTATTTGTATAAGTGAGTTTAATTGAAATTATGTTGTCATCAAGGGATTGATGCCACTTTGGAAAGTGTTTTCAACAAAATATTTCCTATGCTCATTGACAAGTTGGAAGGAAACTTAGGTAGATGTCATGATGTAAGTCTGTCTTCTATCTATATTGTCTGATACAAAGTCGATCTTACCACACTCAGAGGAGTTCAGGCCTCTGTTTCCCAAAAGCATAGTTGCTAAAACGTTAGCAACTTGCTTAGTTGGCAATGGGAAATTGCATTGCAACCAACAAAGTTGCTAATTTAGTTAGCAACTATACTTTTCTGAAACAGACCCCAGGTCTGGTTTGGTGGTGTCTTTGTGATGCCTGCAGACTAGCCTAGCTAATGCAACCTTTGTTAATGCAGTGACAGGCAGTATGAGTGAACCCAGGCTATCTGCATACTGCTGTGCTGTGTGCACAAGAACATCATAGGCTCCATTCCCTCTGTGCCAAAATTGTACAAAAAATGAAATGACTTGTGAGTGACAGAGAGGAGAGTGAGAGAGAGAGAGAGAGAGAGAGATTAGCCTACCGACAAACCTAGACAATTTATGTTGTTGTGATGCAATAAAAACGTCTACTAAAATAATTATTTTTCAATTATTTATTGTGTTTTTTTCCCACATTTTTTTCACACTTTTTTTTAATCCTGCCCGGATGTTGTGCCCTTCAGCAAGGCACTTAACCCTAAGATGCTCTAGCGGAGACTTGCCCGGACGTAATTGATGGTTGATAAAATGTAAGTCACTTTGGATAACTGCGTCTGCTAAAGGCATATACTGTATGTAAGTTTTTATACTGTATATAAATCAACATATTCAACATGCAGGATTTAGAGAAATTCCCACACCAAGTTTCATCTAGTCATCCCATAATATAATAGATCATAAGTCAGATAGAGAATGAATATATCACACCTCCTTATATGGAAACGAATCATTATAAGATTTTTAAAATTCTTTTGTATATAGTATGTATAGCTGCCTAATCCAGTATAGGCCTAATCTTCATAGTGATGGATTTCAGAGAATAACGGAACCCTCTGAAAGCATGCCAGTTCACACCAATACCATAGTGAGTAGTAGGGCCCCACAAGTAAACCCCATTTGGATTAGAAAGGTGGCACCCATCATACCAGTAACCCCCTAGATATTTGTCAGCACAATTAGCACTACCAGATCGGTCTTGATCTTTGTCAAATGTACTAAACTTGCTCCTGTTGTGGCGAGTCAAAGAGTCTCCTGTAAAGTGAAATTAATTAACATGTTATTGACCATAAAGTGGAATGGATAAACATGTTATTTAATGTAAAGTCAAATTGTTATTATGAGTGCCATGCAGTGAATAAAGCCCCTGAAATAAGGGTAATGGACACAGTTTTCTGGGAATATCTCAAGAAACATAGGACTTAGGAAGACCACGGGCCCTATAATGCCGACGGCGCACCATGCCTTCGCAAGCTGTCGTTGCTATTTTGTGCAAGCGCGTGGTTCATTTTTCTGTCAAATAATTCACGTTGTCTAATTAGCAAGTGACTTCGCGTCCTCTGAGGTGTGTCGAAGGTGTGGCTAGGCGCAAAGCGCAACAGATGCAATTATACAGACGCAGAAAGGGATCCGCCACTGAGGGCCCTATTTTGACGACGCAAAGTCAACTGTTGTTTGACGGATGGCGCATATGGTTTTGGGGGCGTGCCGGCGGCTTTTTGCTATTTTGACAGCGCAGAAAATGAACTTCGCAAAGTTCAAAAAGGTTGGACTTAGGGTGCCTAATTAATCATGGGTGTGTTATGGGAGTAAAACAGACATAACCAATGACAGATCAATCTCTCATTGCCTTTAAGAACGAAGAGCGCAAAGCGCCTGGTGAATTGCTATCACACCAGCTGATCTCCTCCTTGTGCATTTAAAGAAATTAAAATATTGAACAGCGAGCAAGCTCACACGTCGGGTATAGTAATAGTCAGAGTTGTATTGGGTCTGGTAATAGTAAATTGATGTCTACAGGCTGCACAAGACATGAAGGAAGCTGATTTAATCATTCGAAAGCGAAAGTAAACTTGATTATCCATTTAACGTCCCCCCTTCTTATATACTCACACGTTTTCTGTTGCAGGCTAATAAATTGCGGTTAACCAGGGACGTAGCAGACGGGGGGACGGGGGTGTTTCGACATCCCCAGTTTTGAAAAAAATTGATTTCACCCCCCTCACTTTTGTAAGATTAAAAACAATACTAAAATGTGGAGCATGGATGGGATTGATCGGAAACGCATAGTTGCAAACAATGTGATCGGTTCCGTCTTTAGGCATAGGCCTACCCCTTTTGGATATAATGGAATGAGCGCTTCATAGCCGCATGTGCCTGCAAGGTACAGGTGCGCTCAGTTAAAAGAAGGAACAAAATAAAAACTCTTAGGACATGTGATATATGAAAAGATGGAATGGCGGAATTATTTTGTAAACTATAGGTCGCCAATAAGTTTATACCTTTTTACATGGTTAAATGTGTCATTTGTTTAATATTGCCATGTTGAAGTTGTAAGTCATTGTATGACATTGTATGTATGACATAGATTTTTGGGATAGGATGTCTTTAGGATGTATGGTAGGTAGTTATATTTTATATCTACGTTATTTTTGGATTACGCTATGGCAAGTGTAGGCCACATATTTTGGCCACAATCTATACCGGAGAGATTGTCCTTTCTTATCCTGCAGTCTAATGGAAGCGGCTGTTGCAGATTTGAAGCTCCATTGTGCTCATGAGTTTTCTTGATCATTTGGGATCTGAATAACGATCGGGTTGGATTACCCTGAATTTTGCCTTTGGGGCTAATGTGGAATCGAACTCTTGGAGCTTTTTGGTTCGTTTTTGTGTGCGTTTCATGTTATTTAAAAGTGTCGGATTTCCGCTCTTTCTGCAAGCCCGGACGGCTGGGATTTTGTTTCTGAATTAGGCTAATAACTTATCAAAGTTTAGCCCACTTGTTGCCTCCACGTAATTTTTTCGTTAATATATTAACTTTATTTGATTTGTGGTGTGGTGAAACAATACAGAATGCGTTGTGCGTAAGACGACTTCATGTCAAAAAGTTTGATGACCGTGCAAGTTACTTTGCTTGAGTTGATCTGTGAGAACACACGCACGCACACAAACACGAGCACGCTGAGACAATCAAAGCAAATGTTATCAGTGATAACAGGAGCCACATATTTCAAAGCTAACGAAGTGCGTGAGAGTAGACCCCGAAGCCGATGCCATTTGCGCCATTAAGAGTTTAAGCCAATGCCAGCCAATAATTTTGTAAGCCAGTAAGCCGCCAGCTGATAAAGTTTTGGCTGAGCCAGCCAGTTATAGACATTTGCAACAACTATCCTGCTTCTATCGGTCACACAGAAACATGAGCTTATACACACAAAAATTAACCATTGATAAATCAGCCTTGCACACCGGTGTTCCAAAATTAGGCATCAGAGGCATTTGGCTACCGTCATCTTTGCGACCCCCGCATGCATGCGCGGACCTCCTTCATTTAATGACTGCACACAAATTGCCGCGCACGCACCACACACTCACCCCCGTGAGTCGGTAAAACTATTTACTTATATTAATTTGTGAAGTAAGCTGAATGTGTCCTATCACAGTCTGGCTCATGGACCGTGGCAAAAGGGAGATCACACAAGGGGTTTGCAGTAAAGATAATAATTTAATTACAAAATATACAAAAGCGTACATCTACAAACAAACAAGACAATGAAAAAGCACCCAGCCGGCGTCCGGCCTGCAGCACACAGGCACCTAGCAGAAAGCCGGCCTTAGGGTGAAGAGAGGGAAACCTTTTTAACTGATTGGCCCACACCGGGCCCTGGTGTGAGCCAATCTGCCGCAAGCCTCCTCTCCAGCCTGCTTGGGAGACACACAAAGAGCACCCCTGGTGCCCTGGTGAAACTGCACCTCCGGAGGAATAGTGACACCAGAGCCGTCGGATAATATAGACCATACGCTTTTTTCCCACAGTGAAAAGCAGTGCTGTGCAAACATAGCCTACAAGTTTGAAGCAAGGACAAAACTGCTAGTTATAAGAAAGTTTTCAAGAGCCTAATGTTGAGGATTACATTTTGAATTATAATTATATAATTATAGCCTACCTTTATACAGTAGCCTCATATTCCTGAGATTCATTTCCATCGCGGACCTGCCCTGACTAAAGTAGCCTAAATAAATCACTTAGGCTACTGTTGATGCCTAAAACGGAACAGTTTGTATATTCTAACATGTTTAAAAACGTATCTGAAAAGGAGGGACATGTTCAATTTAATTAAAAAGCATAGGCCTACTGTCAATTTCAAAAGAGGGGTTGTTTGTTTGTCCTAGGTGATGCACGCTTGCAGTAAATATGGCAAGGGTGAAAGTGCATAGTATAGATAATTGCAGTAAATTGCATATTTGTAGTTCCAATAAATATAGTCACAATAAATATATAAATACATTCACATTGAATACAAATAATATACTCAATTAAATATGACAACTCAAAATATAATTAAATATGACAATTCAAAAGGCTGTTGTGTTTGGAGAAGCCCGCCCTAAACACATAGAGCGCTCTGATTAGATGTTGCCAACGCCGTCATCCAATCAAATTCCCTATGGCTTGCTACTTGACGTACAGGCTGAGCAAATTTAGATTTCTAGACTAGGCAGGCATGGACTGGCCATAGGACATACAGGGCAATGCCCGGTGGGCCGGGGGTCATTTTTGGGCCGGGGCTGTCATTTACTCATAATTTTCATAAACAATAGTGGGCTATTAAATCTATCATGCAATATATCCAACTTACAGTGTTATTTTAGCTAGCCACAACGATATTATTATTGAATTGTAGTGGGCCGCTATGTACAAAGATGCCTGGGCCATTTTTTGGTCCCAGTCCAGCCCTGAGGCTAGGTGTGTGGGAGTTCGGGTATTGTGTGTCATACACATCAAAGAAGTGCCACATTGTTGTCTATCAACCACATCAAAGAAGAGCCGCATTAGATGTCCCAAACAGCAATATCGCTCAGACACCACCCTGACACACACTGGCCTAAATCCAAAAACAAAACATAAACTAAAACAAACATTTAATGTTCTTTCTTTTAACTTCCTTGTCACACCTTAAAACAATGATAATGGCAATCTGCGTTATGGTGAAAGTATAGAGGTAAGTATTGCAAATTATGAATTTATGATCACTGGTTGGAGGGGGGGCAGAAGGCAAGAAAAGACATGGGGCATATTTGATAATGGAAAATTATGCAGTAATACATTTTAGTAGAGTTTAAAAAGATTAGGTGGTGTTAAAAGTTGTATCTGATGCATAGACTGTATTGAGATAGACTTGGATGGCAGGACGCTTTCTGCTTCTTGGAACATGGTCATATAAAATTGTTTTGCAGAGGCATGATTGAATTGTCATTTGTTGGTTTCATTAATTATTACAGACGATAATAATCGGGCGAGAGCGATAATAAAAAGCGTAAGCGAGTAGCCTACGCAAAACTTGTGGTTGGTTTGTTTCTGTTATAGTAGTCCAACCAGTTACATTTCCAACATGGGGATTTTTTTTTTTTTTTTAATGATTTTTTTCCACCTCGTCCTGAAGCTTACTGGCGCCCCCCTGGGAGAGTCTCGGCCCCACCAGTTGAGAACCACTGGTTTAAGGTTTATTTTACATACATCGGCCATCCAATTTTTAATTTCAATCCATGTTTTTTTTTTTACTTTCTCACATTCCCAGGAGACATGAATAATTGTATCCATTTTATTGTGACACTCTACACATAGAGCAGAGGAACAGGGATCAAATATCTGTACTTTGTATTTTGTATATATAGTCTTGTCAGGATTTTATATTGTAGGCCTATTAAACGTAGGTTTTCATTGGTAGCCACACTATTTGTAACCTTCAAACATTCTTTCCATTTACATTACACCTGAACATTCCGTGGTTCTAAAAGCATTCCATGGTAGTAAACTGAACATTCTATCATTGAAATGCATTGGATTTATGCCTCTTTCTGACTTGAAAAAAAATGGGTAATAATATTTAAAATAAGTCTAAATTCACTTTCTTACAAATAATACACATTTGAAGCACGCAAATTTGGAGGTCCCGAGTAGATAAAAGTGGTTTTACATTTATGTGCATGAAGCTTCAATCTATTCGGGACCTCCCCATTTGTGTGCTTCAAATGTGTATTATTTGAAGGAAAGTGAATTTAAACATGTTTGAAATGTTATTACCCATTTTTTTCAAGTCAGAAAGAGGCATAAATCCAATGCATTTCAATGATAGAATGTTCAGTTTACTACCATGGAATGTCGGAAAGTTCAGGTGTGAAACAAGTCTATTGTCATTGTGTCCCTACTGTCAGACAAAGACACTGACCATGGATCAGTGTTGACTGACTTTAGCAGATGGTGCAATGGCTAACTCCTTTAACTTATTTACCTTCCGTTAAACATTAATGTGATGAAGATAAAGGAGATGATTATTGACTTTAGGAAACATCGCCCGCCTCTCCCCCCCTCTCAGTTATTAATGGCCAGTCTGTTGAGGTGGTTGAGGAATATAAATATCTGGGGATTAAAATTGATTACAGACTGAGCTTTGAGTCCCACACTGATGCTGTTTGCACTAAAGCCCATCAGTGTATGCACTTCCTTAGGAAGTTGAGGAATTTTGAGATTGACCCTACTTTTATAAAGATGTTTTCTTCTTGTTTTATTGAGTCTGTTTTATCCTTATCTTTTATTTGTTGGTTTGGGTCAGTGTCAATCAAAAACAGAAAAAAGACTGGAGAGCATTGTCAAGGTGTGTGGTAACATTGCAGGGACCAGCTTTCCTGATCTTCAATATATATTTAAAACCAGAACCATCAGGAAAGCCTCACTCCAGTCATCCCTTGTCCTGTGAGTTCAGACTTCTTCCCTCAGGGCACCATGCCAAGAAGTAGAACTAAATCAGTCATGATTTATATCTTGTCTTGTTATGTCTGTTGTATGTCTGTACTTGTTACTTTGAATGTTGTATGTTTCTACTTGTCACACTGCTGGTCTGTGCAACCAATTGCCCCTTGGGGGACAGTAAAGATTACCTTAGCTTAATATTATTCTATAATTTCACAAGAGAAAAAGTTATACCAATATGGATTCACAGGCGTGATGTTCTGTCAAAATTTTGTCACCACCTTCACAGCCGTTAATTATTGAGCACAGATACAGTACATGGGGCGATGAAGTCCAGTTGAAAGAGTTGTTAATTGAGCACCATGCATTATATCATTAATTTTTTTCTCTATTTTGCACCATGCGTTTGAGAAAGGCTCAAGGTACGCTGGGTGATGTTGAATAAGAAACTGGATCATTAACTGGACATTAGCGGAAGCTGCACTCATAAATTGTGACCTGACGCTGTCAAGTTCAACTTTAGTATATTTTGTTTGTTATCTTTAGTATTACTGTATGTAGTCCTAATATTATGCAAAGCGAGGTATCTCTGTTTTGACACTTCTGGGTAAAAACTAGCCTGTTAGCTTAATTTACTCACATGAGATGCAAGATGTCAGCTTTACCTTACGTTCACACTGCATCCGTCCATTGACGGACGACGGAGGAGGGGTCTGACGGAGGGGGAGTCAATTCTCTCAATCCCGATTGGTTTGACGGATCCGTCACCTGCTAAAAAGTTGAACATTTTTTAACTTTTTGACGGACGCAACGGAGCTGTTTTGACGGATGGACCCACAATGCATTTCGCGAAAGCTCCATTCAAAGTCAATGAGATCCGTCAACGGACGGATGCAGTGTGAACGCCCTGTCAGGCGTAGGCCTACTAGCGTGCGTTTGTGCATGTGAGTGTTTGTAACGTTTGTTTGTGTGAGTGTTAGTATGGAATTTGTTTAATTCCTGAGAACTCTGAAAGTAATTAAATAAGTGTACTTTGGTGTTGGCGTCTTGCTGTGTGTAAACTTTGCTTTGATGTGTGTACCCTCCTGTCATAAAAGTCCTGTAAACAGGGGAGGTCAACACCTACAGTATGAACCCAATTATTTTTAATGTGTCGGCTCATTCAGTGCTCTTTATATAGGGGAGTAGTTATCGCTCTGTTTAGCATCTTGAGTGTGTGTGCCCTTGCTGTGTAAGCGATTCGTTCCTCTGTATTACTTCACCATCGCAACAAAAGGTCTGTTTACTCTCTTACTATATCTATCACTATATCTGCTAGCATGTTTATGTCCATATAGTTGTAAAGCCAATTTTGTTGATAGAGTCCTGTTCATTGTGCCGGCTTTGTGCGTCGTCTGATGGCCTTGTTATGCGGCCGTAGCCACTCATCTAGCTGTTGGAACTGTGCGTCGCTTCCTGGTCCTCCACTGTGGTCGCATGGTGTGGGTCGATCACCGCTCTGTAGCTATCCACCCATAGTTTGAAGTTGCACATTTTGTTCTTTAAATACGGTACTCCATTCACCCTTTTCACCTGGCCGCCATATTCCGAACGCAAACAAGGCGAAAACGTGTGGTAAACTAGAGGAAGTGCCGATGAAACGTTAATTTAATTCAATTCAATTTTATTTGTAGAGCGCTCAAATACAGTGCATTGTCTCGCTGCGCTTTACAGACAGTACAAGAAGAATCCATGAGAAACAGAGGCAAGGAAAAACTCCCTTCACTTTATAAACAATAATTAATAATTTCTCACAGATGCCAGACAGAAAATCTACTGCTGGTCCCCTCTCTTACTGTTGGTCAGGTGGAAAGTTGGGCAGATGAGGGGCATCCCATCCCCAGAAGCTACTTCTGGGGAAGTTTTACCACCCAAGCCTTGTTCTAGTGCCTCATAGTGACGTAGGTGAAAAAGGTGAATAGACTTCCGTTATTCAACTGTCAATCAAAACCAAACTATCATTTGTCCAAACTATGCATTTTATTGCATTTTGCATTTTATATTTCATCTAACACAATTATTTGGGGGCTTCTAAAATTTAAATGGTTGCTGTGAAAAGTTATTTGACATAGTTTGACGTTGTTGCTTGGTTTTGATTGACAGTTGTATAACGTACAGTAAGTCGATGGACTAACTGTAATACACCACCGAGTGGTGAGCTTTCTTACTACGGGTGGATAGCTACAGAGTGGTGGGTCGATCTGGGTGGCCTTCCAGTTTGCTGCTGCTGTTTTGCCTTGACTTATGCTCCGTGTTCAGTCTGCTGCTGCTGCTGTGCGTGCGTGTGAGTGTTTGTAACATTGTTTGCGTGTGAGTGTAATGTTATGTGAGTGAGTGTATCGTTATGTGTGGGTGAGTGACTTATTTATTTGTAGTTGCTTGCTTATGTGTTGTTGATATGTCGCTTGTGATGGAATCTGTTCTATGTCATATGTGCATGAACCTGTTTGCCTTTGTTGTATGGTGTTTAAAAGTATAGTCCCTAGGCTAGGCGTAGTCAGCTACTCATTTAACACACTTGATGCATATGGACCAACAACCTATTCAGGGAGCGGCCTCTGATTCAGGCTCAAGCTCACTTAGGAATCTGCTCTGTATGTGTGAGAAAAACAGAATTATTATTATTACTGACCATGCACTCTTTATTGACTGTTTCTAGATACCCTTTTTTGGTCACTCTTGTCACCGTTGCCATAAGTGATGGTAAGACTGTAAGATGCACACACAGAAATATGCTACACAGTATATCTATTAGTGTGAAATGCTATATTTCTTGTCTTTCTCTGTGCAGATCCGCTGTATTCTACTTCTGGTGTTGCCCATGCTGGGGCACTGTAATGTTATCAAGTATCCAACTGATTGTGCTGCCCTGTATGCCAGTGGTATCACCATGAGTGAGGTGTACACCATCTATCCCAATAGCCACAACTCTGCTGTCAGAGTTTACTGTGACATGGGTGGTAAAAAAAATAATGAAGAAGGAGGATGGACTGTGAGTTGTCTGTTAGGATTTCTTCTTTTTTTTGTTGGTATTTGGATTGTTTTGTTTTATCAAGATCTTCAAACCACTACAACAAATACAACAACAGCTACTACCACTTTCCCGATGCTCTATTTAAAACGGGCGAACTATAAAATACAATTAACATAAATTAAAAACCATAATTTGCAATGTAGCAAAATAAAATTAAACAAAATGAAGTACAGCAAAATAAACAACAATGACATTTGGGAATAAGGCACTTTTCTCTACAGAAACAAACCAGTTCTTACATTCAAGTATACTGTAGGCCTAGGACTATCCATTGCATCGCTCTGAAAATGTTTAAGAAAAAAAAAGAATTTAGGACATTTCTGGAAAATTCTAATTTTTCATACATTTCTGTTTCACTTTGCAGTATTTCTCAGATTAAAAATTAGTGCTGTGAACAATTAAAAAAAATAATCTGATTAATCACAAAATTTTACAATAATTATCACTTTAATCGCAACTCATCTCCCCCAGTAAGAATTTGGGGTAACACTTTATTTTAAGGTTCACATATTAGCTACTAATACATACCTAATTTATGCCTGTATTAGTGAATTGTAAGGCATGTGTTAGGCAGCATTAATCATTTGTTAGGCATGTGTTCACAAATTTCTTGTTCATGACTAATTAGGCCATTATTCTTGACATAATCTTAATAATGCCCTTACAAGCCTTGATCTCTACTTACTAAGTAGTACCTACCAAAATAGAGCATGTATAACCCACTAGTATGCTGTCTGAATAAATCCAGAATAGTGGAAGAACACTTGTAGAATTAGCAAGTATATATCAGCAACCGGCAGTGAAATACAATGATGACGTTGAGCTACATTAAGCTATACTTGCTTATTCTACAAGAGTTCTTCCACTATTCTGGATTTATTCAGACAGTATACTAGTGGATTATACATGTTCTATTTTGGTAGGTACTAATACTTAGGCCCAGTCCCATTTCTATCATTTCACGATCACTTCCCCTCGATTTTGGCCCTAACACTCGGTTTGCGCGTTCATGTGTAAGTGTAGGGTGTCCCAATACTTTCGGGACCGAGGGATAGTGGCTTTCAGCCCTTCAAATCGCCCCTTCAAACGGAGGGAGGTCTGGTGCAGATTTCGAACGAAATGAAGTTGAAGTGAAGATGAAATTACCCATGATTCTTTGCGAACTGCGTGTCGGTACCCGATTTGTGTCCAACTGCCCGAGCTGTGTCCCGTTCTCTCAGCTCTGGATAAGAACTTCAAAAATATAGTTACTATTGCAATTAAGCATGTATGTATATTTTTTAATGTTGGGATATCTTAGTTTGATGTAAATTCAGTTGAATTCCGCACTGGTGTGTTAAAACATGACTATTAGAAAGATCGATATTTTTCAAAGTGCGCAAATCTTTCACCAGAATTACCAGAGCCTCTCATGTGGGTGATGATGATTGTCGATGACGGCTTTTGAACAGTTTACCCTGTTTAAGAGCCTTATATCCATTCAGTCTTAACGATAGACGTATGAAACAGGTGAAGACGTTTTTATGCGAAGTGCTGTCCCATTTATTAGGGGAAGATCTGCACTTCTCACTACACAATCGAGGGGTGTCTCATCTTGGAGGGAACTCGAAAACGAGTGCTAGTGTTAGGGAATAGAAATGGGACAGGGCCTTAATAACTAGAGATCAAGGCTTATTGGGGCATTATTAGGATTATATCAGGAATAAAGGCCTAATTAGTCATGAACAAGAAATTTGTAAATACACACCTAACAAATGATTAATGTTGCCTAACACATGCCTTACAAGTCATTAATACATGCATTAATTAGGTATGTATTTGTGGCTAATATGTGAACCTTAAAATAAAGTGTTGCCGAATTTGGATGCAAGGGTATGTTGGATCCTTATTTTGCCCTGTAAAGACCCTGATACTAAATAGTAGCTATGTTCGTCTCAAATGGGGCAATTCACATCTGTCCCCTACCCCCAAGGATTCCCCAAAGATGTTGTTGGGACAGTCAGCAGCTAGGGCCATAATCTTTGTATATTTTGACTTGATAGCTGAGCAATTTTCTATCTGAAATCGAACATAATACATGCCATGAAAGTGGAGCCATATCCACCAGGATTAATCTGAGTTATTTTTTTTAATCCGAGTTAAATGTTTTGGATTAATGATTAATCAGTTAATTTTGCCAGTACTACTAAAAATATAAAAATTGGTTTCTAGATTTCTTTCAACCATAGCCCTGTAATTTGTTCTCATTGAATTCTATGGAGAGAATTTAGAACATGTTACTGCAGGTTAATTTCCTACGGTACCATTCAGTGATTTTAACGTTTTTGTCCGGACTATGTTGGTCAAACTTCTTTTGTTCTCTTCGCAATCCACAGTAGTCAAGAAGCTCAGGGCTGTTTGAATGGTGCTGAACTATCCCTTTCATTTCTTGAGCTGCCAGAATATTTGGTCTACAAAATTTGATTGTGCAAAATTCTTCCTTCCTGCAGCAATTGGTTAGCAAAGGAAATACAGTAGCTTCTGTTCTGGACTATTGCTCTAAATTCTACTTGTTGTCAGTTGTCACGATTACCAAAACTGATTCATTCTTTCCTTATTTCTATATGCAGGTGTTTCAGAGGAGAATGGATGGACAGCTGAACTTTTACAGGCCATGGAATCAATATAAGGAAGGGTTTGGGAATCCTGCTGGAGAATACTGGCTGGGTAAGGGAATCACTATAGGGAAGGATTTGGGAATGCTGATGGAGAATTCTGGCTGGGTAAGGGAATCACTATAAGGAATGGTTTGGGAGTCCTGCTGGAGAATACTGGCTGGGTAAGGGAATCACTATAAGGAAGGGTTTGGGAATTAATACTGCTGGAAAATACTGGCTGGGTAAGGTCTGACAAATGAGATGATCAAGTTGTACTGTAATGACAACTATTTAAACTATTTATGATCATTCAAATAATTCAGTTAACACATTGGCAAACTATTTGAGCTAACAGTATTTCGAGGTAATTTCCTGAAATATTAATTTTACAGATATTTCACAGGTAAACTATTAGCTTGAAATTGATTTATTTTACTCAACAGTATCATTTTGGCTAACAGACAGTGTGTGTGCGTGTGTGTGTGTGTGTGTGTGTGTGTGTGTGTGTGTGTGTGTGTGTGTGTGTGTGTGTTGGGGGTGGTGTTGTACAGGCCTAGATTGGCTCCACCTGATGACCAGTAAGAAGAAGTACGAGCTGAGAGTGGACATGGAGGACTTTGATGGGAAAAAGGTTTTTGCCATGTACTCCTCCTTCTCTGTGGGATCTGAAGAAGATGGATATAAGCTGACCGTCAGTGGCTTCACTGACGGAGGTGCCGGTGAGTGAATAAGAATTAAAAAATAAGTAACTACTTCTTTCCGCCACACATTGTCTCAATCAAAACTTACCAAGATAAACTGCCGTTACTAGTTCTAATGTATAGTTGCTAAGTCAGTCGTTAATTCCATCTCCCTTTGTCAAGCGCTAAATCCAAAGATTCTAACATGTCTTGGGCTCTGTAAATTCACTGTTCACTGTGAGCTTGTGTTAATGTGTTTATTTAAAAGTCAGGGCGAATTGATATGCAAGTCTGAATATGGACGGAAAAGTGGAACTACTTCATAGCCGTGCAGCTACTGTACCTGAAAAATAATGCAAGTTCTAAATAGGGCATCACAATAGGAAATTTGACCAAGCAGTGGTATAAATATATATACCTTAATTTCCCAACTATTAGCCGTGGCTTATACATTGATTTTGCAAAATTTCTTCCGCTATGAGGTTAAAACGGGGGCAGTTAATATGGTGTTAATATGGTTTTGTATTTTTTTACTTGCATAAAACACTGTCCTGTGGCTTATACACAATGCGGCTTATATGCGGGAAATTACTGTATGCAATTCCCCGAAAAAGTCAACCTCACCTTAAAACTTCAAGTCTCATCTACATGGATATACAAATTATTTCAGAAAACTTGCAATACAAAAAAGTATTGTCTCGATGTAAATATTCAACTGAACAAGTTTGCCAATGTGTACTTTATTTACAGTAATTATTTGAATTGACATATATAGTTTAAATATTTGTCATTACAAACCTCCGACCTCACCCAGCCAGTATTCATAGTTTGCAGTGACGTCAATCGAACGGGTACCTGGCGGCCAGAGGGCTTCGTTCTGCTATCACTGGTGTTACGTTAAGTAACCGGACGTTTGCACTCTATACCAGTTTATAAAATTATCAATAATCTCGCCCGACTATTGGCATATAGACATGGTAAACAGAAAAATACGACTGTGCCTACAGTAGCTTTGTCATCTTTTTTAGTTGAAATTTGCAGCAGCGCGGTGAAGTTAGCACGACGTATCATATTGGCAGCACCCAATTAACGTTAAACCCTCACGGAATGATTCATGTAAAGAGCCAAAGAGTTTCTCAAACAACGAAACTTCAGAGAAAACTTGATGATGTTATCCACTTGCTTAGCCTACTTTATGTAGTAGCCACAGATCGTTGAAAACCCTACTCTTATAACCTACTCTTCCCTCCTCACCTTCTAAACTCGAAAAGCTAACGGAGACAGGGGGAGCTAAGCGGTCGTTGCCGTAGTTATTACTATCTGGAAAGGCACCGAAATCCCACGGCATGTTAGTTGAACGTACATTAAATCACAGATAGGCCTATTATACCAGAGAATGCCGAGGAAAACAGCAATACAAACACCAAATAAATGACAGCTTGCTCACCCCATAGCTTACATCAAGTTTAACCTGGTGCAAGCGCTAACATTAGCTTTCAATTTCAGCCTACCTTTTCACATCAAAATAATCCTTATTTTCGGACTTCTTCATATCTTGTTCGTTTCAGGTGTCAAGTGTAATCCAATAGTTGGTCCAGTACATAATAATGCAACAGTTAAGTGAACACAACTAAAACCAACTGGCTCTGGAAGTTAATTTAACCATTAATCTGGACGCTTTGAGAAAGATGTGCAGCCTACCTAAGCAGCGCTGCTAACTAGCATTATATCCATATCAGTAAGCTAATATTTTGCATAGGATATTTGATAATGCGATTGCTAAGGTTAATTACAGACCATTTTGCTGAAATTAATCACTGCCATATTCAGGTAAACCATACATTTTATTTAGATTTCAAGTATCAGTGGTAAAAATACTGTATGGAGGGCAGTGGAGGGAATGTTTTTTGCCCGCCAGTCCCATACGTCATAGTAGCCGGAATCTTCGGGTGAAAACTATGAATTCTCCATCAGCATTCCCAAACCCTTCCTTATAGTGATTCCCTTATTCTCAAGCAGGATTCCCAAACCCCTC
Source organism: Sardinella longiceps (assembly GCA_027497455.2). NCBI lineage: Eukaryota > Metazoa > Chordata > Actinopteri > Clupeiformes > Clupeidae > Sardinella > Sardinella longiceps. The sequence goes on from JAODXP020000033.1 coordinate 33,142,284, forward strand.
CCTATAGTGATTCCCTTAGCCAGCCAGTATTCTCCAGCAGCATTCCCAAACCCCTCCTTATAGTGATTCCCTTACCCAGCCAGTATTCTCCAACAGGATTCCCAAAGCCTTCCTTATATTGATTCCATGGCCTGTAGAAGTTCAGTGTTCCATCCACTCTCCTCTGGAACACCTGCATACAGAAATAGGGGAAAGAATGAATCCGTTTTGGAAAATGTGTCGACTGAAAACAAGTAAACCGTAGGAAATTAACCTGCAATAGCCTATGTTCTCAATGAATTCTGGAATTAATACATATACCACAAAAAAAAAAAAAAAAAAAAAAAAAAAAAACATAAATAAAAAAAATCCTAACAGACAACTCACAGTCGATCCTCTTTTGTCATTGTTGTTTTGACAGCCCATGTCACAGTAAACTTTGACAGCAGAGTCGATGCCATGGGGATAGGTGGTGTTGACCGAATAATCTGGCAGCTCAAGAAATGAAAGGGATAGTTCAGCACCATTCAAACAGCCCTGAGCTTCCTGACTACCTAGGATTGCGAAGGGAACAAAAGAATTTTGACCAACATAGACCGGACGAAAATGTCAAAATCACTGAAAGGTTACTGCAAGTTAATTTCCTACAGTACCAATGTTTTAAATTCTTTCCACATAACTCAATGGGAGCAAATAACAGGGCTATGGTTGAAAGAAATCTAGAAACCCCCAGGAGCTCTTTGAGCAGGCCACTATTAGACAGGCAAATGTCATTATGTCAGATAGTGATCATGTTCTGAATGGGGAATATATCCTCTTGAACTCTGGGAGGAGGAGACACCCTCTGTGTAAACACAATCACTACAAACATTCTTTTATACCTCAGTCTATTAAGCTACAAAATAAACTGGGAAGAGAGATGATTGAGTGGGATAAAATAGATCTCTGCAGTTAATGACTGCACTGTGGTTGGTAATGGAATGAAGTAATGACTGAGAGGGTGTTAGCTGGGAGGGTGAATTGCATGCATGCATGTATGAATTTATTCCTCTTCTTAAATTATGGAATGAATGTATAGATATTTATTATAGAATCAATGTGTTTCTTGGTTGGGGGAGTGGGGTGATGTTGATGGGGGGAGGGGGCATGTGTAATGGGTGGGAATGCTGGGGGTAGTATCACGTGTGCAATATTTTGACTTATTTGTTATTTCACTTTTGCTGTGTTTTTGTTTTTGTATGCTGTGTCAAACTTATTGGTTGCTGTGTGTGCTGTGCTTTACCTCCTCCCCTATGGTGCCTTGTCAATGAGGGACGATGGACCCATTAACTCTCAATCTCTGTGTGGACTAATTAAGCTGATTTGGGACAGGTGTGGTATGTGTGATCTGGGTGCCAGACTTGGTCCACGCTCGTTGTTGACCATGGACGGAGGATGGGAATGCCTGACCACTGGAGACAAGCAATCTTCACAGTTCTGGGTCTCAGATTTGGTCTGGGCCCAGCTGAAGTAAGTCTCTTGGGTTTGTGCATAAGTTTGGAGCGATTCGCTTATGTATGTTTGCTGCCGAGTTTCTCGCTGTTTTACAGGTCTGCTTGCGGTGCTCGCCCTGTTGCCTGCCTGCCTCCGCCTGCTTGCTTGCCTGCCAGTCTTACCACTGCTCGCTTGACTATGTCGTCACCAGAGGCTATCATAGCTGCTGCAGCTAAAAGCTAAGAGTTAGCTGCTTCACATTACCGCAATGGGACTGTGGCATGTTTCCTGTTCTGTACTGATCTGAGCTACGTACATCATAACATGGAAGTTTCACCTCCATAGTATGGACGAGCATTTTGGGAAACACCTTGCTCGTAGTGTCATGGTTCCCACGATGTTGGTAGAACCCAGTTAGCTTGTAAATAGCTCGTAAATATTTCGGAAACGCACCCCTGGACTCTGGACGAATTGGGACTTGACTGACTGAGCTTTCTTACAAAAACATTTTAACTGTGCAGTTGCAATATATATGTACGGAGCCCCGGTGGTGACATGGTGATATAATATTTTTAAGGAGGAGGGGAGAAAAAAAAAAACATGTTTGCAAGATCTTGACTTTAATCTCGAGATCTTGAGTTTTTTTGCGAGATCTTGAGTTTGTTTTGCGAGATCTTGAGTTTGTTTTGCAAGATCTTGAGTTTGTTTTGCGAGATCTTGAGTTTGTTTTGCAAGATCTTGAGTTTGTTTTGCGAGATCTTGATTTTTGTTTTGCGAGATCTTGACTTTATTTTGCGAGATCTTGACTTTATTTTGCGAGATCTCCACTTTGTTTTGCGAGATCTCCACTTTTTATTCTCGAGATCTCGAGTTTCATGCTTGTCTGATGGTTGAGTCTGAAATTAGGCTGTGTTCCTTCATGTTACCAGCAGGAGGTGATCGGCTCCTGGCACATGCAGTCTCTACATAATGCTCAGGTTATTTTCAAAATGACTCGCACTGCATGATCAACCAATAATCAACTCCATAATCACCCAAACCCCATCTCAAAATAAAGTGCTATCTGTCAATCCATGTCTATTTTTTCCTTACCAAGGTAGACACTCTATCAATTCTACCTTTCAGCGACGCAGAAACCGAAACCTACATTTTGCGCGCAGGCAACTAGGCCACCAGGCCTAGAAGTCAGAGCCGTATGCGCCACCTGCTGGTAATATATGAAACTACAACCTAACTTCAGACTTGCAACCATCAGACATGCATGAAACTTTTGATTTGCGAGATCTTGACTTTTGATTTGTGAGATCTCGCAAAACAAACTCAAGATCTCGCAATACAAACTCAAGATCTCGCAAAAAAACTCGATCTCGCAAAACAAACTCAAGATCTCAATCTAGTCAGAGTTAGTCCCCAGAACATGCTTTTTTTTTTTTTTTTTTTTCCCTTCTTCCTTAAAAATATAGTACCACCATGTCACCAGAGGGGCTCCGTAATATATGAAACAAGGAAACAATAAATCGAATTTATTTAATCTCTTGTCTCTTGTCTTCTGATCGTTTCTCTGCCACCACATCCCCTAGTATTTTATGCCTGGTCACGGGCAGTTGTTTAGAAGGGTCAGTAGACCCCTGTGACAGTAGGGATAGTATGGACTTGGAACAGGGGCAGTGGGTTAGGATATCCAATGTTTCTGAGCCTGTACTCTATCCTTTTTAGGAAGATCTAATATCACCAAGTAACTAAGGCCTCGTTCAGATTGGCATCCCAAATCCGATTTTTTCATATCCAGATTGTATCTAGAATTGATTTCGGGTGGTCTGAACAGCAGAAAACCACATGAATTCCGATTTTTCCGAATCTGTTACGCCCTACATACCCATGTGGTGTCAATTGCGATTCATATCGGATATGCTGCGATCTGAACAGCTTTTCCACATGGGATAGATACAGACGGCAAGTACGGTTAACGCCCCCATAGTGCGAGGGTGGAGTCAGCGTGGGGGATAACAGAGGGCAATTTAACATTATGGTGAATGGACAAGGTAGAGAAAGTTACTTAACAATAAAAGATCGCTAAGTAAAATTTAACAAAGTCCATATTAGATGTTTTGTCTAATCATGACCTGTTTGCCTACTTGTGTTTAGACTAAAATAATTTTTCCATCATTTGTTTATTGCAGTTACACTAATAGAAATGTCATGAGTCGTCTCTGCTCCTGTCAAAAGTAAAGCAACTTTCAATCACAAGTCTGATTAGCTCAGTTAAGCAAGCTAAAGTTAGCTACATTTACTGTGGTGATCAATGAAGTTGGCTAGTTAGCAAGCTAATGAAGCTAACAAACATCATCTAAATTGTCATCAGTATCGCGTTTGGAGGGGTGTCAAGTTCAGAATTCACATCGGACCATCTGACCATCATTACTACCTTCAGGCATTGCCCTCAAAAATGTGTCTGGCTCCTTGTAGATGGTGCTCAGTGTAACTTGAAGCTTAGCATGCCATTGACTCCTTCACTAATTTAGGGTTTGTTTTCCCCCACATGGGGGACACGAGGAGCTGATTTTATGGGCGTGCCCGGACTTGCCGTCTGTATGTATAAGATTTCACCGTGTCACTTGCGTCATTTGTCACGTGACACAAACATCAACACGTGGAATGCAGATGGACGGAAGTGAGAGATCAATGTTAAATCTCCTTTTAAAAACAGTATCGTTTGCTATAACAACGTGTCAGTGCGCGTTATGGATTTGCCGCAAGTTGGAGTTTACCTCGCGTGTGGAAAGCAAGGTTTACCTCGCCTGTGGAAAGCAACGTCAGTGAAAGTTTTCAACCACGCATCAGAAAGGCAACTAACAGCTGTGCTGGACTGCATTGATGCACTGAAATAAAGATGAGTAACTTTATTCTTCCATCGCTGATACTTCCTTGTTACTTGTAGCTGTGTGCTACGGCCCCACTTAACCATCTGAGAGAGAAACAACCAGCATTCTACCCTCCGCGGGTTTGTTTATTATTTGTGGGCATGATGGGTTGGGGTACCATAGTAACCCACGTGGATATGGCAGGTGATTAGCGGACATGGAGATCCGATATGACAAGCAATGTGAACGCGGTCGATAGAGAGATCTGATGTTGATCAGATATGCTAAAAATCAGATTTGGAGTGCAGTCTGAACATAGCCTAAGAGTCCAAGATCAATGTCAAACTTGTTGCCCTGGAACAATGGGTTAGGTTTAGGGTTAGGAGTAAGGTTAGGGTTAGGGTTAGAGTACAACATTGATCCAGGACAAACAGGTTTGACATTGATCCTGGACTCTTAATTACTTGGTGATATCAGATCTTGCTCCTTTTTATTTCTCGTATTGAACGTTATGTTCCCACATTTCTCGTATTGAACGTTATTTTTATCTGTTTTGTTACCGGTGTTGTCCTCTTTGTCCTTTTTGTAATGCTGTAACTTCCCTGTCTCCGAGACAAATTTCTCCCTGGGAGAAACCGGTAACACTTTGCGGTAAGGGTACATGAATTATCATGAATTCATGCATGAAATCATTCATGATAAATTCATGATTCATGCATTACTTCATCTCTGAAAGTCTAATGAGTTATCAGTAATTAACATGAATTCATCGTTTGTCATTAATGACCTCCTGCTGAAATAGCACATGATCTTAAGTATTAGTTACTCTGGGTACATCATCATGAGTCATGATTAATTAGCATGAGTCATGATTAATTAGCATGATCATGATGAATTCATCATGTTTGTGCCCCCTCAACTAAAGTGTTGACATGGTTACATTGGTAAAATTTAGTTGACGTAAGGGATAGATATGAGGAACTAGGCCAAAGTAGGCTAAATAAGTACTTTTATTATATCAAATTATATCAAATTCTTTTGAACAAAAACATCATGATCATGTGTAATTAGTCATGACTCGTGATGATGTACCCAGAGTAATTAATGCTTAAGATCATCTGCTATTTCAACAGGAGGTCATTAATGATAAACAATGAATTCATGCTAATACCTGATGAGTCATTAAACTTTCAGAGATGAAGTAATGCATGAATCACGAATGAATCATGAATGAAATCATGCATGAATTCATGATAATTCATGTACCCTTATCGCAAAGTGTTACCGAGAAACCTAACCTAACCTAAACCAAAACCAAAAATTTTTTAAATCTGAGAAATATAGCAAGTAAAGTAAATCAGAAATGTATGAGATTAGAATTGTCCAGAATTTTCCTAAATCCTATTTTTTCTCTTAAAACATATTGAGAGCAATGCAATGGATAGACCTAAGCCCTACTACAGTATACTTGAATGTAAGCACTGCTTTGTTTCTGTAGAGAAAAGGGGGCGCTATAGCTAAATTATCTAGAAAATGTAGCCTTATTACCAAATGTCATTGTTTATTTTACTGTACTTCAGTTTGTTGAATTATTTCACTACATTGCAAATTGGGGTTTTTAATTGTATAGTTCAATTAGCTTGAGTATCAGGAAAGTGATAGTAGTTGATGTATACAAATACCAACAGGAAAGAAGAAATCCTAACAGACTACTCACAGTCCATCCTCCTTCTTCATTGGTGTTTTCACAGCCCATGTCACAGTAAACTTTGACAGGAGAGTTGACGCCATGGGGATAGATGGTGTAAACCTCACTGACGGTGTGACCACTGGCATACAGGGCAGCACAGTCAGTGGGATACTTGAGATCATTACACTGCCCCAGCATGGGCAACAGCAGAAGTAGAATACAGCGAATCTGCACAAAGAAAGACAAGAAGAAATATATGGGCAATTCCACGAAAAAAAGTAAACATCACCTTAAAACTTCAAGTATCATCTACATGGACATACAAATTCTTTCAGAAAATTGGCAATACAAAAAAGTATTGTCTCGATGTAAATAATCATCTGAGCAAGTTTCGAAAGGATATGTATTTGTTAAAATTTTTACCCTATTCAGCCATAATGTAAGTCTATGGAGGGGGTTATAATGGGCACAAGTGGGTGATAACACATACAAAGCTGCAATGCTATCAGTTATTTTTTATTGTTATATTACTATTTCTGTCGTTACAGGTTAAAATCCACCATTCACAGTTGTCTTGTATCGTTTTGGAAGGTTTTTCCATAACATCACATCCATAATTTCTCCCAATGAAAACCAACTTTTTTACATTTACATTTAAAATGAAGTCTTACTCTGTGTTTACTGAGGTGTCCTGTTTGGTATGAATGTAGTAATATTTACATTTTTCACACACTTCACTGCAAAAACTCTCCCATAAAAGTTTGTCCATTTTTCATCACGTCAATAACGCAAATTGAAAGGTTCATATTCTTATAATATAAATCATGATATTAATTTTTTGTTTCAAAATTGTGAAATACGGCTAGGTTTGCTGAGGCTTTGTGTCTTTTTGTTCATTAAATGCATGAAAATGTCATGTCCATAACGCTGCAATTGCCCATATGTATATATGTATAGAATATATGTACTATATGGACTATAACTTCAATATTGCTTTAAAAGTGAATACAGCCTGCAATCCTTCATACCATTGACATGTTTGAAAAACTTACCGCAAATGATGCTCTCTAAACTCGACTCAGTCAAACACTGTAAACCTAACAAGCTGATTTGCTGGTATTTATATGGTGCATCAGATCTGAAAGGGAGAGGGGTAAGGGGGTTCTTTTTTCGGAAACAAGTGTTCCTCCTTCTTTATTCTTCACATTTCTCAACAATGGTGAGACTTTTTTTGTGAAGTTGGTATTTTTGCTTTGTAACGTACCTTGTGACTCTGTGTTTTACATGTTGACTATTCTGTCTCAATCTCTCTATGACCTTTACAGCACATGAGAGCAATCAAGTCAGCATTCAATCATTTAAAGAACATTCTTATAGATGTCCAATAAGGATTGAGAAAAACTTACTCATGTCTTCGTTTCCAGTTTTGTAGGTCTTCCTTAAAAGACCATCAAGCCCCTTCAAGTGATCCAAAATCGTTGGTGTGACGGAGTACCGTCACTACCTGAGTATGCGCTCTGACTGCCATTCCAACGAGCCTCGCTCTTTGGTGTTGCGGTCAAGTTGCACGTTCAGCACCCCGGAGACCCGGGTTCAAGACCGGGTGGGGTCACTGTTCTCTCCCTTCGCTACATATGGTGTCAGAAGTGGGATTCAAACCCACGCCTCCAGAGGAGACTGCGATAATTGCCTAATAATTGCCAATTTCTTGGCCAAACTGACATATTTGCATAAATGTATTCTCCTATCACTCCTAAATGTATTCTCCTACCACATAAATGTATTCTCCTACCACTTCACCCGCTGACATTGTACTAATACTTAATCTAACAAAACCATGTATTGTGAAAGTATCTACCCTAGTACCACAAGAGCAGTTACCAACAAAATTTGTCAAAAAATAAAATAATGAAATGTCAGTGAGGCTTTCTGTATGGCACCATCGGCCTCCCCCAGGGCAGGGGCACCACTAGAAATTGTGGTCCATATCACAGAAAATAATTTTGGGCAAACAAATTTCCCCTTTCAGGCCCTTAGAATCATCCAAAATCCCTGAATGATCTGTCCCCCTACAAGTAAATCCATGATCTTTGCAAGCAGTCTTGGGGAGTAACGAGTTACATGTAACGAAATTACGTAATTCAATTACAAAATTAAAGTAACAGTAATCATTCAGTTACATTACTTTGAAAAAAAGTGTAATTAAATTACCATTACTTTGAGAAATACTCAGGATTACAATCTCAATATCTTCTGCAGAAACATTGGCTATGTGTTCTTGTACAATGTACTCTAGTTACAGCTAAATGTCACTACTACAGCTAAAAAGATAATATTTTGATATAACTCTCCCATCATATTGGCAACACCACTCACTTGTTACTGGATCTACAGTTGATTTAAGCTACAGTTGCAAGGAGGCCTGCACTGTCAGACAGAAACCACAACGTAGGCCTAGTATAGCCCATTGCTGCATATAAAAATGAGCTCTAGTGATCAGGTGCACACATACTGTTTGAGCAATCCCTGACGAACAGACACCTGCTTACTCAGTGATTTTCTATCTAACTATTTTGCTCTATTAACTATTTGCTCGTAGTGAAGTCTGACACTGCTGTGGTTTTGTAGAGTGAGTTTGAAAGGATTTTGGCAGCAGTCAGTGTTGAAGAATATGTAATGGTTAATTTCAAAAACTCAAAATTGCAAAGACAAATGAAAAAATAGTTTGTGAATGTAGAAATGTAATCAAAAAGTAATCAAATGTAATTAGTCACATTACTTAATAATAATAAATAAGTAATAAAAATAGGTACCCTACAGCTACATTTTTGATAGGGTAACTTGTAATTGTACTTGAGGGCCCTCATATTCTATTTTCCTTTAAATAGTAATGTTATTTATTTGTGAGGATGACCCATGGTCACTGCTTATGCATAAGGCCCAGAATTTGGTGCGACGCCCCTGAGTGATTCCCTCTATCAGCACCGCAAAAGGGCCAATTATCAGCCTGCTACCATAGGTCCTGTGTCAATCAAACTATAGGTGTTCCATCACCTAATGGATACGGTTGGCACCTGGAAGATGGAACCCTACAGTACGTGTCACATGGATAACAAGAAATCCAGCCCCTTACAGTGTTTGTGATGTGATAAATGTGGTAGTTGTAAGGAGAGTGCCTGTGACATGGGCAGATGTTTCTGTTCCTGTGTGTCAGCAGAACTGTTTGTACCGGCTTGTGTAGGTGTTGCAACTGTTCAGACACAAAGGAAATCGAGGACAGTGAGAATTAGCATGTCATGTGGTATTGCCTCAGAATCAGGGCTGTAACTACCATTGAGGACACCGTGGTCATGTCCTCTGTATTTTTTCTATCATTTCTACCGTTTTTCAGACAGGCCTAATGTCTTAAAAGAGAATGTTAAACATTGCTAAGTGGGCACCTGCCTATTTCTTAAAACAACACAGAGAGTGTGCTATTAATAGAATAAGTGCATTGAATGTGATATCACTGCTGGAATGAATTTATTTCATCACAAATACAGTCTGTCATCACAAATATTACAAATAACAAATAGCGTAAATGCACTGCTGACATTTTGGAGAATTGAAGATACAATACGTCATCTGCTAACCTAAACCTAAACACATGTTAATCTCAACTGACAAAACTGAAGATGCTTCCTCCGCAACTCTCCCGCAAGTTTGTTTGGACTTGGAGAGATAGATGCACAAGTTATGGTGCAAAGAATGTAAAATTTGTAAAGCGCCCAGAGAGCGCAGACCTCCGCCAAGACAATGTTGTCACAGATGTGTTCTAGATCACTGATCGCCACCAAAATCAAATCAGTTCTTACTTGTCCTAATACTCACGTTGTCCAAAAATTCCATCCAAATCCATGCAGTTCAAACTTTTCTTTTTTTCATTCGGTTTTGTAACTGTTACAGTGCACACGAGATTCTGTGAGAATGTACAGTAAACATATCCCCTCTAGCAGACTTCTAGGGATTAAAATTGTATTCAAATCCGTACAGTATACTTTTTCAGTAATGTTGTACACAGACAGACAGACAGACTGACGACACACACACACACCAGCAAAAACATAACCTCCTTGGGGGAGGTAATATAAAGGCAATTCCAATGTAGAATTTAAAAGCAGTCCAAGGTCTTCTTATAATGACAGCCCAACTGCAGGTGTCCAGGTACCTCTTGGCCCCCACTTTGCACATTAATTTTATGGTAATCTCTGTAGCAAACGTTAAATATTGATATTAATTATTTACCTGATATAAGGCCATTTAATCTGAGGATCATTTTTTCTATTCACTCTATGATTAAATTGTTTTGCTGGGATCTGTAGGAGGCTAGCTTTCTCACACTTCTGAACTCATGATATCAATTTATCATGAAAGGGCATCTGTCACTTATCAGCCTCAACTGTCTAGAAAATGTGATTCAACTCCATTGCACAATTGCACACAATGCTCTGAGAAACCTCAACAGATATATGTGATCTACAATCACTTATTTAATTAACCAAATGATAATTCAGTCATCAGCTAATTTTGCAAACAACGTTGTCCACAATGACTGGCATTTCGATTTTCATAGTACACTGTAATCAATTACACTTGTAATACAATAATATGAAAAAGAGACTAAATTTGCAGGTTTTGCAGCAAGCCACACTTTTTGCAACGTCATCATAACTTTGCAGAAAGAACAGCCAGAATGAACAAGGAATGGCTCAGACTTGACCCCCTCAGAATTGTGACCACACATCTCAAGGGAGGTTGTGCAAAATCATAACTCAGTAATCAAATATTTCCAACCCTATTCCAAAAAAGTGCTTGTGAGCATTTTTGGCAATTTCTTACTATAATACCACCAAAAGTGTTGGAGAATCAACCACAAGCTTTTGTATGTAAAAAGTCCAGGTACTAAACTGTGTCTGCAAATTTTCAGAAGCTTGCCATCTGTCACTTCTGTGAAATCCTGATGCCTCAAACATGGGTTTGTTTTGAAAAGGTGTCAATATTTAGGAGCCCCCTGAGTATAACATATTGTGCATTCCATTTACTTTGGGGGAAGCATAGTCCTTTTGTGGTTCACCCGTGATGGTTGGTCCAGGGCAGGTACCAAGGAAACGTCCAGAAAGCATGGGGAGGAGGGAGAGTTTCACTGGGTGGTTGGCCAGCAAAATTGACAAAATTAGTTAAAGAGAACCTATGCAGGATCCGGTGGCGTGATCCAGTAAGCTAAGAACCAAACAAAGCAGTTATTAAGCGTTTCTGCCAATAATCCTCCATTTAAAATTGCGTAGGTGATGGAGAACGGCGCTAACAAAATGTATCGACAGTTGAATCCGCTGAGAAGTCACAAATCGCGTTGTAATTCAAACAGTAAACTCCGGCTAAGTCACGTGACCTAGCTTGCTTGCTAACCAAAACTTACGATAGCGGGACGCGCTTCCTGATCTTGCATAGGCGGTATCTGCCTCTAGGAGGGTCGGACAATCTCGTGAAGGGGCTCATTTTACTCCGGAACATGTCATTTATTAATTCTAGTGAGTTCTAGGCAATTTACATAAAGGTGTAATGAATAGGAAACGTCGAAATTTGACCTAAATGTTGCAAGTAGGGGCTTTAAAGAGGGTAACTCAATTTTTTCTCACAGTCTGGCCAAGTACTGAAAGTTGTTTTTCATGGACTCAGACTTATTGATGCTTCTGTAGTTTATTAAGTTTGAACACTGAAAGATACAGACCACAGCAAAAGAACAAATAAATGTATAATTTTACTGTGAATCATCAAGAAGTAGGGAGAGGTTAGTAGGATTATAAACCATTTCAAAGAAGGTCGATATGTTTTTGCCAAACAAAAGATTGGCCTCCTGTCCATTAGTATACAATATCATAGTTGAATTCTAAACATTGTAGAGCAATGTTTCAATTACTAACACCCAAG
>JAODXP020000033.1:33154353-33161853 GCA_027497455.2 Sardinella longiceps
TAATATACTAATATAACAAATATTCAATATTATCAAATATTGAATTGATTGCTATAACTACTTATAATATACTGTATGTCAATGCAATGGGACGTGTGTGTGTCATTGTGTGTCTGGCCAGGCTCCAAGACATAAAAATCTTGATTTTCGAAAGTAACTCAATAGTAGCCTGACACGCCAGACTATATCATAAGAATGTATAGTCTGAAGACCACTGATACCTCAATGGAGGGGTGGGTGATTGTGTTGTCTTTCAAACTGCCTCTCCACGTAATAGGCCAGCGTTCCGGCCAGTGGTACCAGCTGGTATATCAAACTTTTCCCGTAGCCCGTCGGTAACACGGCAAAGACATATTTTTTCCGAACGAAAGACTGCAGTGCACTTTCTTGTTTCACTTTCAAAGAAAATGACAAGTGCAATTCGTCCAAAACTAAAGCCAAAGATGAATCTCTACATACGGCTCTGGTTTGAGCAGGACTGTCATCATCGTACAAAGCCCGCCTTACGATTTCCTGTACACATACCGCGCTGTGATTGGTTATCCGCCGCCAGAGGAGGGATTACAACGGGCTTCTATCAGGGGTCTCTAGACGTATCCGCTGTGCAAATTCAAATTTGCTACCGCTAGGGGTACGTCTAGAGTTCTAGGCTAACTCAATAGTAGATTTTGAGTATAATAGTCCATCTACTTGGCTGAGGCAAGTTTCCATTGGGTTTTGATGTATGTGCCGTGCTGTGAAGGCATGTTGGATTTGATCACTCGCATCAAGTTCTCTCTCTCTCTCTCTCTCTCTCTCTCTCTCTCTCTCTCTCTCTCTCACTCTCTCTCTCTCTCTCTGTCTGTCTGTCTGTCTCTGACTATTCTCAAATACTTTTTTCAGTGATGATTCTGGTGATGATTCTGTGTTAAAGCTCTTTTTTTATTTATCCCTAAATACTTGTGCTCAACTTCCGTTCAACCGCCTCAACCCCCCCATCCCCCCCCCCCCCCCCGCCCCCCACCTAAATTTGCTGTGACTACAGATTAACAACCATACAATGGGTTTGTTTTATATTTCATTTATGTTTGATTGGTATTAGATGTATGTTTTATTTGTTACTCAGATGGTCCCAAGACCACTTTAGCATCAGTGCGTCCTTCTGGTTACATAGTGGAGGGAACTTTAGTGACTCTGACCTGCAGCAGTGATGCCAACCCACCAGTTCAGAGCTACACCTGGTATAAGAGGAGTGACTCAGGGATGTTCCAGATAGCAGTTATGCAGGATTACATCATCAGTAATGTCAGCTCTGAACACACTGGAGATTACTACTGCCAGGCTGAGAACAAACATGGACAAACTGACTCTTTGGATGTACACATTAATGTTCTATGTGAGTAAAATGGTACATATAAATATTACAACTGAGATACCAAATGTATTAGCCAAATTGATTGCATTAACTACTTAAAATATATGCCAATGCAATGATACGTGTGTGTGTGTGTGTGTGTGTGTGTGTGTGTGTGTGTATGTGTCGTGTGTGTGTGTGTGTGTGTGTGTGTGTGTGTGTGTGTGTGTGTGTGTGTGTGTTTGTGTGTGTGTGTAAAAATTGTAATTTTCACAAGTAATTCAATAGGTAATGATTAATAGTCTACTGGTGGTGGCTTTCCATGTGTGAGTTTTGATGCATGTACAGTGTATGTGTAGGCATGTTGGACTTCAGAAGCTTCATGAGATGCAATGTAATGCAATGCAAATGTTTTTTCATAACTGATCTTTTTTCTGTCCAATTAGATCCACCCAAATGGACATCAGCATCAGTAACTTACACTGGTGATCTTCTGGAGGGCACTTCAGTATCTCTGAGCTGCAGCAGTGATGCCAACCCACCAGCGGACAGCTACACCTGGTACAGAAGGACTGGAGATGAAACTACTGCAGTAGACTCAGGAGAGACCATCACCTTCACTCTGACCTCCAACACTGCTGGACTTTACCACTGTGAGGCAAAGAATAGAATTGGCAAGGCTTCTGCATCAGTCAATGTCTTGCTGTCAGGTACAGTAGGCAATCGTAAAGATTTGCACAGTTTTGATATTGGCATAATCTATTTGGACGGGAGTTACACTAGGCAAGGCAAGTTTATTTACAGCACATTTTTGTACAGCACATGTGTACAGCACATGTGCTGTACAAAAATAAAACAAAAGTACAGTAAATGATAGAAAGTAAAAGCCCAAAAACCAATACACGTTTCTGTATTTGCCATCAATACATTTTCTTTTCTTTTTTTATCAAGACAGATGACTAATTAATGTCAGAATTGGAATGACATAAAGTACATTTTTACACTTTAAAGACTGTTGGGTTGAAAATAAGTTATTATAACCCAACAGATGGGCCGTATATGGCCTTTCCCAACATTGGGTTGGATCAGCCCAAGCCATTGGGTAGAAATAACATACAACAGAGTTATAATGACCCATTAGTGGTATTTCGGTAGCCGGGCTCTGCCCTACTGGTGACGCAACGCCTTCGGCTCAGCTACACACAGCAGGGCCACGACCTCGTTCAAGTACATTCCCTGATCCCGCTACAGCGGGATCTCCACCCACTTTTTCGGGAACCAATCAACTTTGAGCAGCTCCAACGGCTCTCAGTCCTGTTCAAGCAATTCCCTTCGCGTCACATACGTCAGAGGAAAGAGTGGTATGATTGGTTTGGCTTCGGCACAGCATTTTCTAACATCGACCAGAAGCAAACCGAGGCATTTCAGGGAGGCGGGTCAACCATGCATTTTGAGAAACGTTGTTATACGGGCTCTTGGTCAGACCAAAGTCTCGTAGAGCTTTGAAAGTCGATGGCAATCAGGCTAGTATTTCGGTATATTCAACCCAACAAGTTGGACATCAAGGTTGTCCTGTTGCAGTGTAGCTTACCCTTGTACAAAGCGAAGCGTAAACCAACGGGATGGTCATGGCCAGGCTACTCTGAAACTAGTAGGCTAAGAGAATTGCCACCCACAATTGTGTTGTAGGTGATGGTTTTTTTATTATCTCTTGTTACAGTTTGTTCTCCAATTGAAAACAATATATTATCTCAAACATTTCAACCTCCTTGATATGTTCAATTCATACAAATTGCTTTATTTTATTTATTTTTCCAAGGCTCAGGGTGCACGTCTCTGATAGCCGGATTGGCTTTTACTCTCCTTCTATTTCCTGTTGTGGTCCTGATCATCATTCTGTATTACAGGTGAATATACAGACCTACTGTAAGCACTTCATTCTATACTTCAGATGATATAGGCCTACTCTAAACGCTTCAGAGAAATCATGCCAGTTAATGAGACTAGGAGGTAGCACTTTATAATAACCGTCCTCTATAAATGGTTATTAAATAGCTTATTAACATCAGTAAGTAGTTATTTAACTATTAATAGATAACAATTAACAGCTAGGTAACAGTAATTAACAGAAATTTTACAGCATAGCTAATTAGTTAGTAAGTTAATAGTTAGTTTACAGTTTGTTATGGCTAAATGATATACTGGAAAAACCTGATGGAATTAAATCATCTTACTGGTTGAAACGTTCCAATTGACTTCTTACTGATGTTAATAATGTATTTAATAACCATTTATAGAAGATCTGCTATGAAAATGGTAGATTCCTCTTCTTGTGTGTTTAAATGTTCCCTCCTTCCTTCCACAGGAGGAAGACCAGAGCCTGTAAAAGTGGTGCCAGAGACACAGACCAGAACAACCAGGTATGTGTGTCTCGGGAACTGAGGGGAACATTCATACCCAGGGGCATCATAGTAGGGAAAAGAGGGACTTGTTTACCAGGCCCCAAGAGGGGAGAGGGCACTTGAGGAGTCAAGATCACATATAGGTGTAATAGTAGACTTTAGCTTGGATAGCATAGATATTTTCCACTTGGTTTAGGCTAGAACGCAGTGAACATGGAAAACTTTCTAAAGTATATTACAACACAAAAAAATATGTAATATGCATATAATGAAAGTAAATACTCTCCTGATGAAACACGTCCTCCCCTAACTTTTAGGACTATGAGAATGTATCTGAGGGAGCAAACCCTGAAAGCACTGAAATGAGTTCGGTCTACCAGAGCCTGAACCCCAAAACCAACCAAGTTGATGACATCTACCAGACCGTGGACCCCAAAACCATGGTATAAACAACCCAGATCAACTCATAACAACCCAACCTGATGAAATAAAGGGTAAATGAAAACTTGTTTGGATTCCATACTGTACATTTTCTAGCCTGGCTTGTGTGGCCACGTTCAGAAATGAACTGTGGTCTGGCAAAGCCTTAGCCTGACACGCCAGACTATAACATGAATGTATAGTCTGGAGACGAGTGATAGACCCCCGGGTAAAACTGCTAAAACTAATCAGCTCATTGTAAGCCCGCCTCCTTCTGCCAGCTCATTTCTCATTGGGTCCTGATTTTTCTGGACTCGAGAGTTGCCTCCTTGGCCATACTGACTTCATCACGAAATTTCATGCAGCGACAGGAAGTATGGGTGGGTCCAGGCTATACTGTATATTTACTGTTTATTAAACTTGATTGCTGATTTTTTTGCCTGGTGTTAATATATGTCTTTATAAGAAATGTAGACTTTATTTTGTGATTTACTTTCCCCAATAGTTTGACAAGTTTGTATTCTTATGGGCAACATTTTATTGCAGGAATTAATGTATTTGTGAATTCCTTTACTTTTGTACTGAATGTAGTCATTTATGTTTCTGTTGATTATTATTATTATTACCTCCGCCAAGGAGGTTATGTTTTCGGTCGCGTTGGTTTGTCTGTCTGTTTGTTTGTTTGTCTGTTTGTCAGCAGGATAACTCGAAAAGTACTGCACGGATTTGGATGAAATTTTCGGACAATGTGTATATTGGGACAAGCAAGAACTAGTTCGATTTTGATGGCGATCAGTGATCCAGAACATGATCTGGAATTGCCTTGGCGGAGGTCTGCGCTCTCTGAGCGCTTTTCTAGTTTTATATGATTTGATTTACAGTCCATTTCAAGCCGTTGTGAAATAATGTTGTTACACTTTGTGTTTTTATTATATTGTGAAATTATGTTGTTGTTTAACATTTAATCCAGAAGAGGTCACTCTTTAATCTACATCCTGGTAGAGGCCCTGATGGTCCATGCGTTTCTCCATAGAGCATGTGCAGACTAAGAAGATTCATCTTTTTTTCCTAAATTATTTTTTTCATTTTTTTTTTTATTTCTTGGAGCTTGGATAGTCTGTATCAATAATAGCTGTGATGTACTGTACATAATATAGAAGATAAGCAAGGATGGTGAAAAGAAATTGTTGTAATGAGTAGACTAGTATCTTATTTGTTCTGTGTGCTGTATTAACATTACATAATCTATCAGCTTGGTCTTTATTCTATAGATATTGGATATGATAATAATGGATATGAAAATGCTGAAGTATTAAAAGATAAGGTTAAGGCCTTTAACTGATCACTATGTTATTTCAGTATATATTTTTTGTGACCAACATATCTGACATACATGCTTGAATAAACAGAAATTAAGGTGTGACTATTTTGTGCCATTGCATTTTGTCTCCAGTAGAAGTCACTCTATAATATGCAACTGAGACTGTGATTGATTCCATGATGTTCCACTCTACTAACATTACATTAGTATTGATGGAAGACAAGAATTGCAAACATTCAGGACATACTGGAGTCTGGAGTCTGTCCAGTCTGCTAAAGTAAATAATAAATTACAGGAGAGGTATGTGATCAGGAGAAAAGGTTTGAGAACGCTAGGCATTTGAAAAGAAACAATTCAGAGGTCCAATCCCCTGTCCTCAGATTTCCCCTGAAGCCACACCTCCAGAGTATAGGAACGAATGGGGAGGGGGAGGGACAGTTGGGTTTGACAGACTCAATTTATCGGACTAGCTGTTTTACAAACCAGTGCTTTTTTTGTGAGAAGTGTAATGAGGTCAAAGGTCTCCCCTCAGATAACAATTAACCTGAATCAGACTCACAATCCAGTATCATCATTCATTATATCTCATTATATCATTTATTATCAAACTTCTTTGTGAATAGAACCCACATGTGCCCCAAATTTGAGTTGTCACTGAATTAATATAAAATTATACAGTCTTGGTCACAGCATGTCAGTGTTTACTAATGAATAATGATGTCAATGACGTCATTTCTGACAATGACGTCAGAAAATTACATGACTATATCCTTCAATTTTGTGCAAGAATTAGTTCAAATGAACTACAATACAAGCAGCAGCCTATGTTAGCCTATTTCAAAGTGCACTACGATAAAGAAATCGTAGCATCGCTAGCTCTGCCCCCTAAATGCACTGTGAACAAATCCGGTCTCGGGAGACAACACGGGCTGTAATCGTCAAGCAATCAAAACAAAATAAATTTGCAAGACATAGCAGTGTTATAACACACAAACAAACAAAATATAACAACCCACATTCTAGCAAGTCACTCACAAGTTTTTTTGGGAGTCACAAAACTACTCCCATCCTTCCCACAACCATCTTTAGCTGGAATCTGGTTTGTTATATTTTGGTGCGCAACCTGGACCATGTCTGTTTGAGTTTTACAGCCCCTGTGTTGTCTCCAGAGACCAGACATTTTCACAGGAGGCAGACAGCTAGCAAATCAAGGGGAGATGCCTGCGATTTGAGATAAAAATGAAATCACTAAGAAAAGTATATTGCAAGTCCTGAAAACTCAAAGACTAAATTGATATTAATCAAGCATCGATTGATAATCATTCATGCCTTGGATGAGTGGGTGGGACAATGGGATTTAGTCATGGTCTGATTGCTGTCAGCCCGATTATGTGTGGTTTAAGAAATATACTAAAATATCATATCATATCATATCATATACAAAAGCCAGTGTTGTTGTAATTCTTTAGTTTCAGAGACAGGCATTCTTTCCTGAAATTTGGTCTCTTGAGTACTGTACCCCACATTTGTTTTCTGAAAAAAAAAACTGAATTTCATGTATCACAACATCTGTGTTTTGTTCAGGTACGGTATCCGTTGAGGCAAGGCAGGAAATACCTAGCCTGACATAGCCCGACCATAATACTGCTGTTCATCCGTATTCATGGTCTGGAGGTTCTTTAACCTGACACGATTATACTGCGGAGGGGAGGGCATTCACTTCTGGTTTGAAACGATTGGACAGCTCGTCTAATCAGCTTCGCTTATTGGCCGGTAGACTCTCTACCGATGTAAACACGCCCCAGAGGACCGTTCCCAGACCATGGATACGGATGAACATTCGTATAATGGGCGGGCTATGTCAGGCTAGGAAATACCACTGGCGCACTCTCTCTTCAAATATATGGCGTGGCTCCTTTAAGAGAAGCGTCGTGTTCTTGAAGAGAGGTGAGTAGAACAGCGTGAGCGAGCGAGAGCTCAGGGAATACCTCCCTTTTCCGACCCGAGAACCGAGGGAAAAAAAC
>JAODXP020000033.1:33169353-33174353 GCA_027497455.2 Sardinella longiceps
CTCTGTCTCGTCTTGGACATGAAAGTGAAAGGACTGGGCCACAACTGGAGGAGAGTGCCCGTACAGTGCTTTGTTTTTCAAGGCTTTTGAGTATTTTTAAATGTTGATATTCATAAGATACTGATTATTATTACGAATCAATTTGAAAAGTTTGTGTCCAAAAGGCTATAAAAGCCATTTTAATGAATTTTCGGAAATCGATATTTTCAAAAATGGGTTCATAGACTTTTTCAAAAATAGATTTATAGCTCTTCATTTATACATCAATGACAGAGTGAATACTATATGAGGGAGCCATCTACAATCACAATTACATCCAATCCAACCCCTCAGTATGTCTGAACACAATATGCTGAAGCTACTACAACAATAGAAACCGTTGTATCTTCATCAATTATATGTGCGAGTAGGCTCTGTTTTTGGAAGGCACAAAACAAACAATACAAAAGATTCCGTAGAAGTTGTTTTTTTACCTCTGCCAAGGAGGTTATGTTTTCGCCGGTGTGTATGTGTTTGTCTGTGTGTCTGTGTGTCTGTGTACAACATAACTCGAAAAGTACTGCACAGATTTGGATAAAAAAATTTTTTTGACAACGTGCGTCGTGGGACGAGTAAGAATTTATTCAATTTTGGTGGCGATCAGTGATCCCGAACACCATCTGGAATTTTATATTGTGTCTGTGACCACATTGCCTGGTGGAGGTCTGCGCTCCTTTGAGTGCTTTTCTAGTTTTGTATTGTGGGTTAAAGAATCATCATCACAGTAAATTGCACATTTTTAAACCTAGATGAACATTTAAATTTAGCTAAATGCCAAGAACTCCAAATTCCTGGAGGAACTGGTAGGATGGCCCTGAATACTGAGCCGCTTCCTGCAGGCTATTTCCTGAATGAGAACAGCCAGTAACACTCTTATTATTATTATGAAATTATTTTTATTGAGTTTTCATGCATTCAAATTTGACTTACAATGCATACATTCTGGGAAGTCTATTGAAGTCTTATATCACAAGGAACAAACTAACAATTGAACAGTGTTCCTAATAGCATTTAAAGCATCGCTTTAAGAGTGATGCAATACAAAACTCACATACACAATAAACAAACACAAAATAAAAACAAAGTGGGGGGGGGGGGGGTGTTGCAGTGATTCCCACCATTGATCATGTGCAAGGTCTGAAATTGTTTTCTATATGATCCATAAATGGTTGCCACACTTTCCAGAATTTTCTCTCTGAGCCACCAAGAGCAATTCTCATTTTTTCCAATTTGAGGTTGGCCATAACATCCACCACCCAGCGTCCAAACGATGGAGGTGTATCAGACTTCCACTTCAGTAAAATGATTCGTCTGGCTAACATGCTTGTAAATGCAATGACAGCTGACTGTGAAGTTGTGAATTCAGATCCCAAAGGTACAATTCCAAAAATACCAATCAAAGGGTCAGGGTCTACATTTTTGTCAAAAACCTGTGAGTATGTTTGAAAAACCTCAGACCAAAAGGAATCTAATTTAGAGCAAGACCAAAACATGTGAAATAATGTTCCTGGCGCCTGATGGCATCTTAAGCATGTTGGATCAGTATTAGGGTATATTTTGGCAAGTCTTGCCCTTGACAAGTGGAGTCTATGAACAATTTTGAATTGCATTACACCATGTCTGATACATATAGAGGAAGAATGTATCCTCTCCACTGCATAATGCCAATTTACATCCAAGATTTCTCTCCCCAGTTCCTCTTGCCATTGCTCTTTAATATGACTAAGTGAAGGTGTAGAGGCATTTTGGAATGTCTGATATAACCTTGAGACTGATCCTCTCCAGGAAGGATCATAATGGAGACACTCATCAATCCAGTCTTTATCTGGCAGGGCAGGGAATGAAGGAAAATTTTTCTTGATATAATCTCTCACCTGCAAATATCTAAAGAAATGTGCTTGTGGGATTGCAAACTGTTGAACTGCCAGTTGGAAAGTTAGAAAAGTACCATTAATAAACATGTCCTTAACACAGGCCAAACCCCTCCCACGCCATAGCAAGAAGGCTGGGTCTAACATGGATGGTGGGAAAAAAGGATTTGCTGCCATTGGACTTGAAGCTAGAGTAGTTTTATGTTTGAAATGTAATCTAAACTGAGACCAGATTTTAAGTGTTGAACCCACTACTGGATTATTAGTTAAATATCTTTTACTAAGAGGCGCTGGAGCACATACCAGTGCTGCCAAACTGCCAGAAGAGCATGCACTTTGCTCCATCTTTGCCCACAACGGTTGACAATCAGTTGGATACATCCAGAATTGGATCTTATGTACATTGGCGGCCCAGTAGTAATTCATAAAGTTTGGGAGACTCAAACCTCCCTCACTCTTATGCCTTTGCAAAAACTCCTTTCTAATTCGGGGAACTGTTTTGTTCCATATAAAGGATGATATAAGCTTATCTAAATCTTTAAAATATGCCTTGGGAATAAACACAGGTAATGACTGAAATAAAAACAAAAATTTTGGAAGAATAGTCATTTTAACAGAGTTAACCCGCCCTGCCAATGATAAAGGCAGGGAGGCCCAACTGGACAAGTCACTTTTAGTTTTATCTAACAAGGCCCTAAAATTTTTCTTATAAAGATCTTTAAAATGACTTGTCACTGTAACACCTAGGTAAGTGAAGCTATCACGCACTACTTGGAAAGGATATGAGCCAAGAGACATCTGTCTAGCCTGTTTGTTCATGGGGAAAATCAAGCTTTTTGTCAGGTTTACTTTATAGCCAGAGACCTTCCCAAACTCTGATATTATCTGCAGTACTTGAGGTAAGGAGCTATTTGGATCAGAAAGGAAAAACATGGAGTCATCTGCGTACATTGAAACCTTGTGTATACAATCTCCTCTTTTTACCCCCATAACTAAAGGAGATTCCCTAATAGCCACAGCAAGTGGTTCAATGGCAATGTCAAAAAGTAGGGGGGATAGGGGACATCCCTGCCTTGTGCCTCTACAGATGGGGAAATATTCTGATATTACTTTATCAGTTCGCACAGCTGCCTGAGGAGCAGCATAAAGTATTTTAACCCAAGCTTGAAATGTAGGACCAAACCCAAACTTATCCAGTACCTTATACAAGTAATTGTGTTCAATACGGTCAAATGCTTTCTGCGCATCTAATGAAATAAGTACTTCTGGGACAGGGGACGTATCGGAGGAATAGAGTAAATTAAATAATCTCCGCAAATTGCTAAATAAATGTCTACCCACCACAAAACCTGTCTGATCCATATGTATAAATTTGGGCAGGACCGTTTCAAGTCTAATGGCAAGTATTTTTGTAAGTATTTTATAGTCACACCCTAATAAACTTACTGGTCTGTAAGAACCACACTGTAAAGGATCCTTATTCTTTTTAAGCAGGACAGATATTACAGCCTGGGTCATTGTGGGAGGTAAAACTTCATTATTAAAACACTCTTCATACACACCTAACAATATTGGGGCTACTTTTGCTGAAAATTTCTTATAAAACTCGATGGGAAAACCATCTGGACCTGGGGCTTTACCTGATTTTAGACGTGTTATTACCCTAACAATTTCCTCCAAGCTAATCGGTTGGTCCAAAGCTACTTTATCTGTCTCCTCTATGCTCTTCATCTCCAGACTATTCAGCAACTGAGTTATTGTACTATCACTAGCACTTTCACAAGTATATAACTTCCTATAGAATTGCATGAATTGCTTGTTTATTTGTGCTAGATCACATGTAACTGTACCATCATCCAACTCTATTTCATTAATTTGACTTGCAGAGGCAGACTTCTTGAGCTGGTGACTCAATAACTTGCCTGCCCTTTCCCCATGTTCATAATGCTCACTGCGGGACCGCATATATAGGTCCTGCATGTGACTTGTGGACATAATGTCATACTCTGTTTTTAGCATAAGTCTCTCCTTGTAAAGTTCAGGTGAGGGTGCAGAGGCATGCTGTTGATCAATTTCCTTTATCTTGTCCTGCAATTCTTTCTGACGTGCAGACAATCTCTTGTTCTCACTTGCAGTGTATGAAATAATTATGCCTCTAATGTACGCCTTCATAGTCTCCCACAAAGTGCACCTACTCACTTCTGGGGAATCGTTTGTCTGTAAGAAAAAATCTATTTGTTCAGATAGATATTTAGTAAAACTGTCATTTGAAAGCAAACGTGGGTTTAAGCGCCAGATACGCTGATGTGGCACCTGTCCTGGGAAACTAAGCATCATATTAACTGGGCCATGATCAGAAATAACAATAGCTTCATAACTGATCGATCTAAACATAGGCAATAATGAGTCATCTATAAGAAAATTATCTATCCTGGAATATGATTGGTGTACGGGTGAAAAAAAGGAAAAAGCCTTAGAATGTGGGTTGTGGTGTCTCCATGGGTCAATAACTCTATAGGCTTGCATAAAAGAAGTTACTACCTGGGCCGCCTTGTTAATAGTTTTACTGGTAGGGTTAGAACGGTCTAAATTAGGACATAAAACACAATTGAAGTCACCTCCTAGTATCAATTTGTGTGTGTCCAGAGCTGGAAGGTGAGAGAAAAATTGTTGAAAAAAACCTGCATCATCCCAGTTAGGTGCGTAGACATTAGCCAACACCACTGGTGTACCAAATAACCTCCCTTTAATTATTACAAATCTGCCATTTTTATCTGAGATAACCTCAGTTTCTGAAAACTGGACTCCAGCATGAATTAAAATGGCAACACCTCGTGACTTGCAATTAAACTTAGAATGGTACACCCCTGAGTAACCTCTTTTACATAGTCTGCCATGATCTTTCAGACGCAAATGTGTCTCTTGCAAGTAAACTATGTCTGCAGACATTTTCCTTAAATGTGCAAATACCTTGCTACATTTCACTGGGTGGTTAAGACCACGAACATTCCAGGTGACCATCCTTGTTCTAGGTTCAGCTGATGTCATAAGATAAACTCAGAAGTAGTCTGACATAAGGGTCCACTGCAA
>JAODXP020000033.1:33191853-33201853 GCA_027497455.2 Sardinella longiceps
CCCAGACTGAACAGAGAAGTACTGTAAATACTGGCAGAACTAAAATAAAAAACAAACAAAAAAACAATAGTGGTTTCACACATTTTTAAACAAACAACTAACCAAGTTATGCAACCAAATACCACTGCATATTGTGATGAACTGATTCACCAAGGATGTTTTCTGTTACCATATGAGCTAACCACTTTTTCTGTCACCAATGCATATGATGTAACAGGCAACCTCACTATTGTCCCATCAATGTATGTTGACACCAACAGTTGACATTGGGAAAGCATCCCTGACTAATAATAATAATAACTTCCCTCAAATGCAATTCACATCAATATAAGGAAGCCATTTTGATAATATAAGGAGTAGACATTACAAACAAATTGGTGTATTTGTTTTTCTCGTATTTTTTATTTAAGTTATATTTTTAAAAGCTGAAATCTTTTTGTTAATAGAACTTTGGACGATTTCATCTGCAAAGTACCCTAAAATTAATGATAAAATGTATTGTTTGGGTTAGTCGCCTACTTAAGTTTGTACATCATCATATCCCATTTCTTTGAGAAGGATGTAAAATGATTAAATTGTACTAAAATGTATTGATTTAACATATACATAACATGTTAATGAGTTGCAAAAACGTCTGGTAAATGCTTAAATGTAAATGTGATAATGTACATTTAAGGGCCGGTTCAAGCTTTTTGACTGTCATTAGGCCAGATTTGAGTTTTGTCCCGTCTTTTCTAGAAATATAAGTGAAAAACTGAAGAAAAAAAGTAAATGTATTGCTCCCCTGTGATGCTCCCCTGACATTTGGTCCCCTAGGCCAGTGGCTCTCAAACTGTTGTTCTGTCATTCCCCACTTTGGAAAGCAGAGGATTTTCACGCCCCACCTGAAAGGCTCAATTTGCGCACATTTTTTTGTCAGTGTTAGGATTTTCATGTTACTAATTCAAAGGCAAATTTCTCTTGAACCAATCATCAGAGTAACTAGCAAATAACACCACTGGAAAGCTCAATTTACTGTCATATGCGCATATCTGACAAATAGCTGTGAATTCGGGGGTATGGTGCGACAACGGTCAATCGCAAAAAGATGTCTCGCACCCCACCTGTCATGTGTCTGCACCTCACTAGTGGGGCCCGACCCACAGTTTGAGAAACCTACCCTACTGTAGTTCGTCTATGCCTAGAACCAGCCTTTTATGCAAGTTCTAGAACAGGCCCTTACGCAAGTTCACCATCACTACTCGCCGTTACACTGTTTTGTTCTACTGTACTTTACTGCAGGCTCCAGTGAAGGCACCATCAGCATGCAGGAGGGAGAGCAGCTCAGTGTGATGGAGTCAGATCAGGGGGATGGCTGGATGCGCGTGAGGCGCACCAATGGAGACGAGGGCTACGTACCCTCTTCCTACATCAGGATGAACTGAGGAGAAACGGAGAGACTGGGAGCGCCACACAGCTTCCTGTGGCAGGACTAATGCTAAGGCTAATGCTGGCACCTTGGTTCACTTTAGCTTAGCTTGTATGCTAGCGCTAACATTATTGGACCCTTATCGAAACATCATAGGCTATTAGCATTGGGGGTATAACCCAGAGGAAAATACTGTATCTTACAAAACTTCCACTCTTACCTAATTTTGATATAGGCTATTTCTCATAAAACCTTTTCCTAGGATAAAAAGAGAAGTTGAATTTAAAATGGACTGTTGTTGGAAGCAGCAGTCTCTTCTAGGGGAAAATTAGCATGGAATTAGCATTTTAATGCTAACATTTACCATCATTTTTGAGAAATATCAAAAACATTTAAAAGTTTTTAAAACAGAACCACAACAATCGGAACAACTCATACCTCCTTTGGTTCCAACTGCTAACATTTTTCTAGCATGGCAAAAAATTATCATTACTTCCTATTTCAAGACATGAGTCATAACTATAACGCATTGCTTAAAAAAATCCAGATAGGCCTACTTTCCCTGCATCAGACCCCTTTGAGTTGAACCTCAACAAGATGTTGTAACTGCTATTGGCTTCATATTTACTTTGTAAACTCCTGCACTCCCACTCTAGCCTAAACTAGATGAGATAAAATCCTATCTCGCTCCATGAGAGGAGCACTTATAGTTCTTTCAGTCTCACTCACAAGCTTGAAATTGATGTTTCCTCTAACGTACCAAATTACAGTGGCCCCTATATTGAATTAATTAGCAAACTGTTGAACTTGAGCTACAGTACTTTAAACATCTCCAGCAAGCAATCATTTCTCAAAAGCCGAGATCCCAGACCCTTATACGAAGAGAAGTGTAGGCCGAGGGGCTTGTTATGACCAGGCCAGAAAAAACCTGGTGCGAAATGGACCAAAAGTATATTGTATCATATCGTATCATAAAAATTATAGATGTTCCTTGGGGAGCAGTTTTTGATAAGTTTGTGTATGCCGAAGAAGACCACTTGTAGCTTATTTTTGCAAATGGCTCATGGAAACTTACTGTATTGAGCAAAGTGCTATAGTAGGAGATATAAATCACATTTTTTTTAACTATAAATTCAAATTAGCCCCACGCTTTGTTGGTAATAGAATAGTACCTATCTTTAAAATTAAAATTGTAATTCACCCATCAGTTAATTCGTCCATTCCAACATGGAAGACTTGCTCAAAATATAATGCTCTCTAAAATTGATGTGATAGATCTGTTCATCCTATGCTTCAGCTCTACTGGAATTACCTGCAGTATATTTGATTGTATTTAATTCAGCCATCAGTTAATTCATCCATTCCAACATTGATGGCTTGCTCAAAATATAATTTTGTTTCATTGTTGTAGATCGTATGCTTCAGATCAACTGTAATTACCTGCAGTATATTTTTGATTGTATTCCTTAATGCAATTGTGTTTCTTCAACTGACATTAATTCACACATGTGAACTTCGCATATTAATGAGATCATTATGGTTTGATGTGTAACTACTAAACTACTATCAGGATCGGATTGACAATCATTAACTTCAGCAGTCACACATCAAATCTACAGAAGTAAGCTAATTAATATACTTAATTTTTTCTAAGTAAATAATTTTATATAATGCAGTATCTTAAGAGTTAATAACATTTAAATCCATTTATACTTGCCTGCTATAGACTTTACAGTTAATCAGCAAATTTGGAATGTGGATGTGAATTGTTGGTTTTAACTCATTTTACGCCCCATATCACTACGCTACCAATGACCAATATCTCATAGACATACTTTGAACAAATACAGTTTAGAATCAATTATGAACACAAGTGAACTCTCTAATCTGTTAATACTGTAGTAGATGAAGATCATTGTAGACCTGTTAGAGCTTTTGCTTGTGCCAAAGTTTAAAACACACCACCTCTGTGGGTGCGGTATTCTCCCAGGTGTTTAAGTCAAAAAAGTGCTTAGTTCAGGCTTTTTTTTAATGTCAGTAATGAAGTAGGTTTCAAAGCTAAGGTGAAAGAGCTGCATTGTGTTGCTGTAACACAAATGAACTCAACAAAAAAAAAATGTGGTGGGTCAGATAACATTTTGCCACCTTTCTAAGATAATTGCGTAAACATTTTTTTAAATATTTTTGGCAGTTTTTGTTTTTACCCTATTATTTTTCTTTTTTTTTCTTTGTGCAGTTCCTGAAAATAACCTGGAAAAATTTCTTCGTCGATTGTTTTAGGAAGGTGATGTTTTTTAAATGTGTTTTATTAAATCTCACCTTACATTCTCTGTCCCCGTAATGTAACGGAAACTGGAAATGAATTGGAGTGTGTGTAAATGTGTGTATGAGAAATATTGGGATTGTGTTTTTTAATCCATACAGCCCTGTAAAGAATTGCTATGCTGTAAATGGCATCATGCTATAGTATTTATAAAATTCGTAATATATGTCTTACCAGACATTTCTCGAAGCATAGTAGTAATGCATACAGCTTGTATTACAATCAGAATGTCTTCCATATGCTGTGATCCATTAGATTCTTTATGTGGTGATTTAGCCAATGTAAACAGCTCCTCATACATCTAACTAGGGAGAGGGATAGGGGAACTTGGGGTTTATTTTCAATAGATGTTTTTTTCTTGTCTAGATTCTTTTTTTCCCCCTGCATTTTTATTATTTTCATGTTTTTGATCGTTTTAAACATTTGTATTTCGTTTGTTTTGTTTAGTGTAGCCTATGTGTGTTATTCTGTGGTTTCTGTTTCTTCTTCTGTGGTTTTTGTGCTGATTGTCTTTGAGCCAGAGAGGGAGTGTGGCCCCCTATTGGCCTGTTGGAGATGTCACTGTGCCTTAGAAACACTACTGTAATGTACAAAGTGGATCTACAGCCAAAATGGAAGCTGTCATTTCCCCATGTTTATATGTATCATATAAACTGCCATACATATATATTAAAAAAATGTGTAACATTCTAGTTTTTCAGTGCAGTTATAAAAATGCCTGTGTTTGTGGGTGTTTGTGGGTGTGTGTGTGTGTGTACAAAGGGCCGGATCTAGCCGATCACCGAGGGCACCAAATATCAGGGGGGCATTATAGATTTATTACTTTATTTTCTTTAGTTTTTCACTTGTATTTCTAGAAAATAGGGGGCAAATCTGGCCTCCAATCTGGCCTAAGGCAACGAAAAGGCTAGAACCGGCCCTGTGTGTGTATAAAAAACACACACAGGGCCGGGGGGGGTTTGGGGGTGCGTGTGTGTATGTGTGTGTGCGTATGTGTGTGTGGGTGGGGGGTGCGTGCATGTGTGTGTGTATGTGTGTGTGTGCGTGCGTGTGGGCGTGCGTGCATGTGTGTGTGTGCGTGCGTGTGTGTATGTGTGTGTATGTGTGCGTGTGTGTGTGTGTGTGCGTGCGTGCGTGCCTGAGTGTGGAGTCATGGGAGGGGACCGTTATCTGTGCTATGCTCTACATGTGGCGAAGGAGCTTGTGTGAATGTGGGGCCAGATTTAGGAAATATGCCCCTCCACCCATATTCCGTAATGGTGGGTGGAGGGTAGCTTTGTGTGTGTGTGTGTGTGTGTGTGTGTGTGTGTGTGTGTGTGTGTGTGTGTGTGTGTGAGTGTGTGTGTGTTTGTGTGTGTGTGCTTTGTCAACAAAAAAGTAGGTCAAGTTAAGGGGTGTGATCACTTTCTGTACAACAGGCTTTATTTTACAAAGCCTCCAGTGATAAAGCATTGACGTGAAGTCTCACAGTAAATCATGAATAACAATGACCATGGGACTCCCAAATGTACTGCACATCTCCCCAAGGACAAATCTCTCTCACACACACACACACACACACACACACACACACACACACACATCCTCCCCAAAAACAAATCTCACACATGCACGCACACACACACACACACACACATCCTCCCCAAAAACAAATCTCACACATGCGCGCGCCGCGCACACACACACACACACACATCCTCCCCAAACACAAATCTCTCTCCCTCACACATGCACACGCACAGACACAAATGTGCACACATCTTTGTATCCCTCTCTCCCTCTCCATCTCACTCACTCCCTTACACACTAACACAACACAATAGATGTAAACACTTGTTTTGACAAACATTTTTGAAATTTCACACCAAAAAAATGGTCCCAAAAGCATGCAAGTGGTCTAACCCATGCGACCACGCAGAAAGCCACATCAGTAACCCAACCAAGTTATGTAGAATCGGCTGGGTTCAGTCCCTCCCTTGTCAGTCACCATTGGCCTACAGTAGACATAAAGTATACACACACATGATGTACAATATATTATATACATTCCAATTGTGAAGGTGCCTTGTGAATCTGGCAGGCATTGAGTATGCATGACGAGGGCTAGGTTTCTCAATAATGATGGGTTGAGTATGCTTGATGAGGGCTAGGTTTGTCAAAAATGATGGGTTGAGTACGCTTGATGAGGGCTAGGTTTGTCAATAATGATGTATTGAGTATGGGGTGCTGAAATGCCAATGTCCTCTCAAGGCCGGACGTCAACCCAAGCAACAAAAATGACAAACTGTAGATGTTAGTGAACATTCCCATTTAAAGGGGCTATGTGAAATGTTGTAGGCCTCAAGGTGTCTTGAATGCTTGAAAGCTACACAATATTCCTCCAATACACTTGGATTGTATTAAATACAATCACCACATGATATGGTTATTACAGTTTTGGTTTTAGCTGTGTCCTGGTATCATGGTCCCAGATCGTTTTTGTAAGGCATACTGTTGCATGCAACACCAGCAACTCCGCTCGGAACAGATCCGGAAAGATCCACAGGATCAAAAAAAAAAAAGAAAAGTCTGAAGACCAAAAGGGGATGCTTCCACATGTCACAATAGCCATATGTGTGAAAGTCAAGGTCAAAGGTCCAGGTCACAGTGTAAAATATTCCAAGGTCAAAGTTCACATGGTTTCGGTGGGCACCTCAAGGGGTTCCAGCTTGTCTGACAAGACTGTGAGGATCTTGTCGAATTTCTCGTAGCGTTCTTGACGCTCTGCGTCGGCTCCCGATTGCCCCCAGAACAGCCGGAGTGCAAACTCCGTCCGGAATGCCTCCAGGAGCTCAGGGATTGGCTCCCAGCCTTCTGCCAATGACAGAGAGAGATTGGCAGATATGTTAGCCAATTGGATGTCACTGAAATGCACATAGCAAACTATGACAAACTGGTCCCCACTAAGGACCAGACTGCCGCAACCACAGCAAAGTCGGTGTGAGAGAACCTGTTGCAGGTCTACAGGGGCCCAGAATACAATAATTTATATTACCTGACAGTAGGCTGTGTGCATGTTGTGTGTGTGAGTGAATGGTGTGTGTGTGTGTGTGTGTGTGTGTATTGCCTGCCAGTAGGCGGTGTGTGTGTGTGTTACCTGACAGTAGGTTGTGTGCGTGTTGTTGATGTTCAGCGGCGTTGAGTGCAGTGTTGCGTGCGGCCTGTAGGAGGCAGTAGAGTAGACTGCAGCCCTTCTCTGGGTCCGAGTGTTCCACCGGCTCGTCCCCTTCCATCAGACGCAGGAGGGGCACAATGTGTGGTACTGCCACAGGTCCTGATACCACAGAGTCTAAACACACACACACACACACACACACACACACACATACAAATACACACAATACATATACACGTGATATAAGCATACACAGGGATAACACAAGCGCATAGATATATTCACAGACACACACACACACACACACACACATGAATATACACATGTGATATAAGCATACACGGGCATAACACAGGCACACAGATATTGACACACACACACACACACATATACTTGTGATATAAGCACACACAGGTATAGCATAGATACACAGATATATTCACAGACACAAACACACACATGCATTCACAGTCACTGCACTTGAGCATAGATATATTCACACACACACACACACACACACACGCATGCTAAATGACTCACCATCGCCCTCGTTGAGAGACTTCATGAAGGGTTTGTGTGTCTTCTCAAAAAGCACAGCGCTGTCTGTGTGATTCCTCCTCAACGCTCTCCATGTCATCTCCAATCTTGTAATCTGAACACACACACACACACACACACACACACACACACACACACACACACACAGTTTCTAATTCACCTGTCTGTACACTGTGTACTGTACAGTATAGCTTTTCAGTAACTACTGTACCTCAGCCATAAGTGAGTTGCTAAACATGTGATCCTTTGGCATAGAAGAGGTAACATTGGGGATATGGTCATGGATCTAAATGTGTGTGTGTGTGTGTGTGTGTGTGTGTGTGTGTGTGTGTGTGTGTGAGTGTGTGTGTGTGTGTGTGTGTGTGTGTGTGTGAGTGTGTGTGAGTGTGTGTGTGTGTGTGTGTGTGTGTGTGTGTGTGAGTGTGTGTGAGTGTGAGTATGTGTGCATGAGTGTACAGTATGTGTGTCTGTGTGTGTTTATGTATATAAAGTACATGTATGTGTGTGTGTGTGTGTTTATATATATATATATATATATACAGTATGTGTGTGTGTTTGTGTGAGTATGTACTCTCACCTGTGGCATCTCCAGAGCGGCCATGATGGCGGAGAAGGCGTAGAGGTCCTTGGCGCCGGTCTTGAGCTCCTCGGCCAGCTGGATGATCTTGTGCAGGACCGTCGCCCGCTGACCCACCGTGCCCGTGCAGCCCAGCAGGTCCACCGCTATGCCCAGGGAGATCAGGTGGTGCCTACGGAGAGAGAGGAGGGTCACTTTTCATTTCACTTTTAGAAACATTCAATCTACTAATATATGCCTAGAGATCAGGTGGGGCCTACGGAGAGAGAGGAGGGTTACTTGATGTGTGTGTGTTTGTGTGTGTGTGATGTGCCATAGTGTAATGCTAGGTTTATGATTGTCCATCATGCCCCTTGCGTAGTAACGCTAAGCCCCCTGCATCGACCTAGACCTTGTCGCAGACCCTCTCAGAGGGCATTTGGCCAGGCAAGGGCTATTCCGGTTTCTTCTCACAACTCCGACAACAACAACAGGAAAGAGTCAAGTGGATTCAATTTAAAAGGTATGTGACAACACTGCACATCACATTAACTTTCTCTCTTAATGAGCAGTCACATAATTCAAATATAGTTTTGAGTTTTGAGTAGCCTAGTGGTTTATTGAGTGGTGGCATCCGACAACTGACGTAGAAGTATGATTAGATACAGATACGTAGAACCATTCTCCGCCCTTTTGTGTCTGTGTGTGTGTGTGTGTGTGTGTGTGTGTGTGTGTGTGTGTGTGTGTGTGTGTAGTTACCTCTCCAGTAGATCCTGTCGTAGCTGGCTGCCGTGTGGTAGCGTGATGAGCTCTAGACCAGAGTCCACTCCCATCATCCTCCTCTGCTCCGGCGTCACCCCCGTGATACGAGCCACCTAATCCCCACATCAGAGAGGGGGAGAGAGGGGGAGAGAGAGAGAGAGAGAGAGAGGAAGAGAGTGGGGAAAGAGAGAGGAAAGAGAAGAGAGGGAGATGGAGAAAATAAATTTAACCACTGATGTTTTTTATCCTGGTGTTTTTTTGTTATTGTTGTGTTTTTGTTGTTGTTTTTTTTGTGTTTTTAGATGCTTTGGAGTGTGTATGTGTGTGTGTGTGACAGTCCACATGGTAGACACAAAAACATCTCCTTGAACTTGAACAGTATGGTCTCCTTCAGTATATGTAATTGTGTGTGTGTGTGTGTGTGTGTGTGTGTGTGTGTGTGTGTGTGTGTGTGTGTGTACCTGGCAGTCCACACTGAGCATGTGCAGTGCGGTGTTGCGGACAGGCACGCGTGAGAACAGCTCCTTGAGCTGTAACAGTACGTTCTGCTCCAGCGGTTTATTCCCCTCGGGCAGCAGTAACGAGTGAAAGCCCTCCAGCCTGAAATTAGACTCCGTCTCCACTAGGGGGCGAACAAACCACTCTCCTCCTTCCTCTTCCTGGTTCTCACTCCACACTTCCTGTTCCTGGTTGTCTCCTAGCTCCTCCCCTTCCTGTCGCGGGGGAAGAGGGGGCGCCGGTGCTTCCAGGAAGCCGAAACTGGTTTCCGTGAGCCGGGCGCGGCTCTGCCACTTTTCCTCTGCGCGGAGGCGGGCTGCGTGACCTTTAGGGAGCATGGAGGGCGGGATTTGAGGGATGAGGACGTCGTAGAAGCACGAAGGGTCGGGACGTGATGATGCTGACGCTGAAGATGAAGGTGGGTTGGGGAAGATGGCAGAGACACGTAAAGGTTTGGGGGGAGCGCGGGAGTGCAGTTGGCCGTCAGAACCACGGAGGGTGACACCTCCGCAAGGGGAAGGGGAGGAGCTTAGGGAGGAGGCGGGACTTATTGAAGACGGGGAGCCGGATTGGCCAGGACGCTGAGGGCGGGACGAACGCGGGCTAAGGAGGGGCTCGCTGCCGGTGCGGAACACAGGGGAGATGGGGGGAGGGCCAGCCGAGGAGGAGCCGGAAGATGATTGGTTGATGTGTGGCACTCCTAGCGGGGAGGAAAGTAGGACAAGAGTCATCACTTTGTCA
>JAODXP020000033.1:33206853-33209353 GCA_027497455.2 Sardinella longiceps
GACACGGGACTCTCTTGCGACACAGAAAACTGGCAGTGGGGGGGGGGGGGGGGCAGTGTTTTACGAGTACAGGATGGGGGTCGCTGCCAAAAAGGCCTGTGTTTTCCGTGAGGCTAAGTGTCTTTTAATAGCCTTTTCCTTCCTATTGTCGTGCACTCTCCTCTTCTGCGTCCTGACACGGGGCGCGGGGCGGGAGACGCATGGGGAAATGTTGCCGTGGTTACGCATTTAATGTCTTCCTGGTGTGGGTCATGGGAATCACCACAGATGGACAGTTCATCAGACATGTTTTCCCCTCACCAAAACAAAACCCCACTTAAATGGCAGCAAGTAATCATATACTGTACTGTGCCTCTTAGACATTAATAAGCCTAAATAACACCCTTTCAGAAACTTGATGTCACGCCATTACGCACTTGCCTCATTTACAGTTCGTAGTGACCTATAAGTTGCCAGTAGCATTCATCATTATTCCACTATTAAATAAATTCTATAGCATACCACTGCAGACCTACACTAGATGAACATGCTCTTGGGATAACGTACATGGACCAAAAGAACCAAACTAATGCACTGTCTTACTGTAAGACTTCCTAGACGTTACAGTAGCCTATAGCTTCTCTGTTCGTGCGCACTGACAGTGGAGTTCAACAACCTGCGATTCAATAACCCAGACGCTTTCGGACGAACTCTCCGAACTACCCCGGTCTGAGGGGCATTAGGCTACAGAAGTTTTCGTGTCCTACTACACTATAGTCTACATCACAGGTAAATAATTTGCCACCAGTACAATGAAGGCAAGTGTCCAAAGGGCCAGGTGCAGACAACGCCTTCTGATTAAGAATGAAGTAAGGAACAAGAACGAAGTAGCCTAATCAAGAACTGAGTGTAGGCTAGTGCAGCTTCTGATTTGAGCTAAATAAAGAGATAATATTCTGAAAATGCCAAATATTTTAAAAACTTGCTAAGCCCCCAGCACCCCCGCAACTAAAATGAGTGTTTAAACGGCAAATACGGCTGTTTTTTAAGGCTCTATAGAAGAGTATCACTAGACTAAAAGCCTGAAATTAATCTAAATCCTCTTACCTTCAGACTGGTCGTTCAGGTTCTCTGCATGTTGTACCCGTCCCGGCCCAAGTTTCAAATCCAAAACACCGGTGTGACAGCCCGGGACCAGGCGTTTTTTTCAAACATCAGCTATATCCTGTCCTAAAATCTCTCCCTATGCTCAGCATTTGACGAGTCTTCACACGTTTCCTGAATCACCCCCCTCCCTTCCTCCGTGCGCCTACTGAGGATCACCGCTGTCTACAGAATTCCACAGATTCCGCAATCTCTTGCCTCGAGCCTGCGGGCGAGTTTTAGGACACTCCTCCTCCTCCCGCCGAGCGCTGAAACTCCACCGTCTCACCTTGCGCGTTGACACTACAGCGTCAAACTTTGCAGCCTGCTGCCCGTAACATGTTTGCCTTGGCCCCGTGAAACTTGTGGCAGCTTGATACACCCCGCCTTCACTTGTCAACGGTCGATCAGTGCTCCCTCCTCGGTTGCCAGCTGTTTCTGTGGGCAATGGCACACGTGGTTGGCCGGACCAGGCAGACAGGGAAAGGTTTTTACTACCTTGCTTGCCTTGCACAATTCACACACATATTGCGCAAGACCCCCTCTGCACACAAGGCCGAAACCATCGTCAGCGTTCACAGGGGGCTGAGAACAGAATGTATCACTCCATGACAGGGCGTCACAAGATGTCTTCTTGTTAAACAGGTAGGAATTAGGCTAAAAAAGGGTTGTTTTTCATCCCAAAATGAAAATGGTGAAAATGAAAAAATACATTGCCAGGAGGGGAAGTGAGGCAATGGATCCCTCTTTATTTCGCCTTAACATATTTTATTGTCTCCATATCATCACCATTAGTTCACTTCCTTTTCTGGTGAGGAGTCCAGAGGTGTCTCACCATTAGTCACAGTACAATGAGCTGTACTATGGTACAGTATGTAATACCCTGTGTGTGTGTGTGTGTGTGTGTGTGTGTGTGTGTGTGTGTCTGTGAGAGTGTGAGTGTGGGGTGAATATGTGTGTGTGGTGTGTGAGTGAGTGTCTGTGTGTGTGTGTGTGTGTGTGTGTGTGTGTGTGTGTGTAGGCATGCACATGCGCACAAAATGCGTATGCAAGTGTGCGTGCGTGTGTGTGTGTTAGAAAGAGAGAGAGAAAGGAATGCAGAGGTAATCTCTCTAGCACAGGTAAGCAAACAATGGACTTGTTTGAGACACTGTACAGGCAGAGGGGATCGACAGGGGGAGCCAGCAGCACTCTCACTATGGTTTCTGCAGGAAGATTGCACAGGGCTGGCCCAAGCCCTTAGGGGCCCTAAGCAGAATTTCTGGGCCCCCCTACCACCGCCTTATCACCCGGTGGAATGGAATACTGTTTTCTGATTGGCTGTCAGGGAGTCCTTTAATTCTCTAACAGGACACCTGAGGCATTGTTGGGTAAAAAA
>JAODXP020000033.1:33224353-33229353 GCA_027497455.2 Sardinella longiceps
GTGTGTGTGTGTGTGTGTGTGTGTGTGTGTGTGTGTGTGTGTGTGTGTGTGTGTGTTGTGTGTGTGTGTGCGTGTGTATTGTGATGCAGTCTTTTGTCGTCTCACTCACTCATCTTGTTTGTGTGTGTGTGTGTTTTTGTGTATATTTATGTGTATACAGTATACAGGTATGTGTGTGTGTGTGTGTGTGTGTGTGTGTGTGTGTGTGTGTGTGTGTGTATGGTGATGCAGTCTATTGCCGCCTCACTCACTCACACTCTACGCTGTCAGTCTCCCACGCTCTATGTCTGTGCAGCTGCACGCTTCCTGTTGATGGTGTGGTTAGTGTTGTGCACGAACACACAGACAGAATGAGAGAGAGAGAGAGAGAGAGAGAGAGAGAGAGAGAGAGAGACAGAAAGAGAGAGAGAGAGAGAGAGAAAGAGAGACAGAGAGAGAGAGAGATGCATCTAGTCATAGCCAGTCAGGCTCAAATGTACAGTAAAGTAACAACATATACATATGGCCTATGAAATACCAAACCTCTCTCTCTCTCTCTCTCTCTCTCTCTCTCTCTCTCTCTCTCTCTCTCTCTCCACACACACACACACACACACACACACACACACACACACAAACATACAATACCGGCAGTGCCACAAACCAGTTCACAAAATTTAATAGGCTACAGTGAAAGTTAATATTTACACCTTATGAAACGACTAGGGCAGGTGGGTGTATTCATATGCATGACTTCATGTTTGACTGGCTGACTGACTGTGTGTGTGTGTGTGTGTGTGTGTGTGTGTGTGTGTGTGTGTGTGTGTGTGTGTGTGTGTGTGTGTGTGTGTAGTGTGTGTGTGTGTCTGTGTTATGAATGTGTGTGTGCATATTGAGTGTGTGTGTGTGTGTGTGTGTGTGTGTGTGTGTGTGTGTGTGTGTGTGTGTTATGAATGTGTGTGTGCGTATTATGTGTGTGTGTGTGTGTGTGTGTGTGTGTGTGTGTGTATGTGTGTGTGTGTATTATGAATATGTGTGTGTGTGTGTGCATGTGTGTTTGTGTGTATTATGAATGTGTGTGTGTGTGTGTGCATGCGTGTGTGTGTGTGTATTATGAGTGCGACTGAGGAAAAAGGAAGTTGGGTCTTTGCAATGTAAAGGCTTCCTCCCCTTTGCAGCCCTTGCAGAACTACCACCACGGAAGTTAGACACCGGCAGTGACAGAGAGACAGAGAGAGAGAGAGAGAGAGAGAGAGAGAGAGGAGAGGAGGCAACACACAGTCGTGACAAACGGGTACAAGCCGAACGGTGGTTAGAAAAGAGAAGAGAAGAGAAGAAGAAGGGGCAGTGAACTGGAATACAAGCTGTCTGGGGAAAAACTTTTCACACTTTTTCTGGAAATATCCAAAAG
The DNA here is from genome assembly GCA_027497455.2 of Sardinella longiceps. Classification (NCBI taxonomy): domain Eukaryota; kingdom Metazoa; phylum Chordata; class Actinopteri; order Clupeiformes; family Clupeidae; genus Sardinella; species Sardinella longiceps. Next base: position 33,225,744 of record JAODXP020000033.1, read on the forward strand.
GAAAAGACAGAAAGAATAGAGAGGGGTAAGGGGAAAAAGTGAATAGAGAGAGAGAGAGAGAGAGAGAGAGAGAGAGAGAGAGAGGACGCTTGAACAGGAGCAAAAAGCGAGGGAGGGGGAGAGAGAGAGGCTGTGGTTTCAGTCGGAGTGAAGGCAGACGAGATTTATGACGGCGGAATGGAGATCGAGATCGAGTTAGCGCTGAGGAGACGCACCACCCTGACCTGCTGAGGGACACTCGACCCAGAAGACCGACCAGCAGCCTGCTAGAGTTCTCGAAGAACTCTAGAACTCTCGACTCACAAAGACCAACCATCCGCTGGAACACCTGACTCACAAAGACCAACCGTCCGTTGGATGCTTAACACACGAAGACCAGCCATCGTCTGGAAGCCCGACCCCCCCGAAGACCAGCTGTTCGCTGGACGTTCTGAACTGGTTGGACTAAGCGTTTGGGATTCCTGTTGTCTAACCTGCCTCCATTCACTTGCAACACTTGTTTATTATTATTTTTTTGTTTGTTTTTTTTGTTTTTGGGCAACACTAAAGGAGAGAACAACCAGGCCAAGAGTGAGTGAGTTTTAAGGATTGAGGATTAAGAACGGGACAAATCTGTGTTTGCGTGCGTGTGTGTGTGTGTGTACAATGTTGCGCCCAACGTTAAGGACTTTGTGACTTTCACTGGAGTTGGTGTTCGGGTTTGAGTGACCACGAAAAAGGAAAAAAGGGTGACTGGGTTAAGCTGTCCAGGGCAGTGAGATACATTCCGTCTTTTTTTTTCTTTTTCTTCTTGACGTACTCAGAAGTCAGGACTCAGGACTTGGACATAGATGTTTTGAAACAGGTCACCTGTTTGTCTGAATTTCACATTTCTTTTTTTTTTTTGGTGAGTCAATTCACGATCCAACTCATATCTTTAAAGGTCAGAAAAAGGCTTTTTTTAAGTCACCACAAATTTGGTGGTCTGTCGTCGGTGCAGGTTGTTGTTTAGTTGTTGAGGTGTTCTGGTTTGCTTTTTGAGTGACAGCCGCTACCGCTGCTGCTGTTTCGTAAGTTAGACACCTAATTTTCCTGGTGGATTTTGTGTTTTTCGTTTTTTTTTCAAAATCATTTGAACATTTGGGAGGTGATCTTCTGGGAATTGTAGTTTTATAGTTCTCCGAGGACTACATTATGGAGCAGTGGAGACAGTGCACATCATGGCTGATCCAATGCCGGGTCCTACCCGAGAACCACAGAGTGACCTTAGCAAGCTCACAGGTGGGTTATGAGAGTGTGTGTGTGTGTGTGTGTGTGTGTGTGTGTGTGTGTGTGTGTGTGTGTGTGTGTGAGAGAGAGAGAGAGAGAGAGAGAGAGAGAGAGAGAGGCATGCATGTTATTTGTGTATGCTTGGCTGCATGTATGTTTGTCAGTTTGCAAGAGAGTTGTATTTACATTATGAGTGTGTGAGTTATGTGGGTATCTGTGTGTGTGTGTGTGTGTGTGTGTGTGTGAGAGAGAGAGAGAGAGAGAGAGAGAGAGAGAGATGTGTGTGTATGACAGTGAGAGAGTGAGAGATGTGCGTTTTGGTTTGGGTATATATAATGTGTGTGTGTGTGTGTGTGTGTGTGTACATTATAGGTGCTCTATGCAAAAGTGACCTTTTATGACTGTCAATATATGACCTGAATGCATGAGTAAATACATCTGTGTGTGAATGCTTGCAATATATCGCCTACAGTACAGTATATACTCAGAGTCATGCATGCATGTGTGTGCATACAGTATGTATGTGTATACAGTATGGGTTTGTGTGCATGCATGCTAAACACTTTTCTTCTTTTTCTCATTCTCCTTTCTTCTTGCGTGGTCATGTATGCTCTCTCTCTATCTGTGTGTGTGTGTGTGTGTGTGTGTGTGTGTGTGTGTGTGTGTGTGTTTGTGTGTGTGTGTGTGTGTGTGTGCACCCTCAGGTCTGTGAGTTGGCCCATGCGTTGAGAGATGGTGTCCTCCTCTGTCAGCTCCTCAACAACCTTCAGCCTCAGTCCATCAACCTCAGAGAGATCAACCTCCGGCCACAGATGTCACAGGTACAGTACACCCACACAAGACTAGTATGCTAGTATACACTCACATGCTGTATACTCCAGTATACCCTAGCATAATGCTCACACTCCAGTGTACGAGCTTAGGCTCACATACACTCACACACTAGCATACGCTCACATACACTCACACACTAGCATATGCTCACATACACTCACATATACAGGCAGTGGTTAAAGTGGGATTTGGCAGGAGGGGGAACTCTCAAATTTTGTGTCGCCACAAAAAAAGAAAAATGTATAGTATAAATGTTCTTCATTTATCTGAGGTGCCAGAACTGCGTTCCCCCCACTTTAACGCTTGTATACAGGTACTCTCACATAATATACACTCCCATACTAGACTAGCATATGCTCACATACACTCACATATACAGGTACTCTCACATAATATACACTAGCATGTGCTCTCACTCACATATCCAGGTACTCTCACATAATACAGTAAATGTATATACACTCACATACTGTATACTAGACTAGCATGTGCTCATATACACTCTCACAGGTACTCTCACATACATGTATACGTTACGGATCCTCTTTGCTTTTGCATGGTGTTGCTAATCATAAGGAGACTCACGTTATTCTAACCTACCTGCAGCAGTACTGCAGAATATCTTCCTGCTGCTGCTGCAGCTGCAGCACCCACAATGCAAATCTCGCCAGAAAACTACAAAATAAAAGCACTGACCCATTTACGCAGGATTGAACAAAACTACTAAAAGTATTTGTTCACTCCGTTACATATATACACTTCCATACTGTATACTAGACTAGCATGTGCTCATCTCACATACTGTACACTCAAATATGCAGGAACAATCACATTGTACTAGTATACACTCATGTACTGTATACTTCCATTTACTAGCATACGCTCACATACTGTACACTCCTACCCAAAATATTCAATATCCCATCACTCCCTTAAACTCCCATTCACTCTCATACATTCTCATTCACTCCCTTTCACTCTCATATGTTCTAATTCACTCCCTTACACCCACACATTGTACACACCCACAACCACATTTCCATATAGTCTACTCACTCTATCTCATCCTCACTTTTCATTCTTTGCCCCCCTGGACACAGCATGTCCGATAGCAGCTATAAAATGTATCAAATCTTCTGATATTTCCATTTATTGTGCTGCCATCCATCACACACATAGTGCTGCCAAAATGTCACAATTTTTAAGGAATAACAAAGACAGAAACACATCATGCTATTAAGACAGACGTTGGCGTTATGATTATTACAATGCAGTTAAATCGCTGTTTTTATCAGCCAAATACAGTATTAACTAGATCATCAATACTGCATTACAGTAGTTAAGTTTGTTTACCGATAATGGCTGCTCAGAGGAGAAACGTACTGTATTGCTTAAAGATAGACATGGACTTCGTGAACGTTTCTATGCAGTTAAATTGCCGTTATTATCAGCCTAATACAGTGTTAGCTTGATCATCGATATTGCATTGTAACAGTAGTTGCTTTTGTTTAGCGAAGGCATTGGATGC
>JAODXP020000033.1:33231853-33237054 GCA_027497455.2 Sardinella longiceps
TGAAATGAAACTGAAAGTAAGTTGTTATGCCCCATTCACTTAGTGCTTAGTTGCCAGTTCACTGCTCAGCTTGTGTTGTATCAAATTTTTAGCGCTTGGTGAGTTTGAACAACAGGGCGAAGGATTGATTTACACTGGATTTACACTGGATTTCACCTATAGTACGGCTCACTTCTGGTTGCATTGGCTGCATAACAATCACTATTAAAAAACATTAGCTGACAAGTCTAGCGTCATAGCAAAGTCCTTCTTTGGTCATAGTAAAAGAAACGGCTAACTTTAACGGTAGCCATCTAATCATTAATTTAAAGTTATGCAAGGTGACTGCTAACACTCTAACGTGACAACCAGTGACTACTGCGGCCAATGTAACCGGAAATGTCAAATTGTTAAATGTTATACACACACGCACACACAGTGAGAAACATTATTATGTTGACATCAAATTGCAACAAGAGACTGTTTAGACTGGATAGTGAGACTCAGAGAGTTGCTAAGAGACAGAATACGTACTTGAGTAGGCTATGTCAGAAGGTCCTGAATTTCTGTGTACTTAAGTTCAGCCAGTTTGCGTCCCTTTTCCGTTGTATCGTTCCTGACTAAGCTTTATATTATTTTCTTGGTCTGTCATTCCTAGGTACTGTATATTGTATTCTATATACTGTATTCCTGATGCTCTGATTGGCAGCTGAGCTAACGAAGATCTCTCTGATTGGCTAACCTTGTTATGTATCACGTTGTGTTGTGTGTGTAGTTCCTGTGTCTGAAGAACATACGCACCTTCCTGGGGGCCTGTCAGGACCGCTTTGGACTGAAGAAGAGTGAGCTGTTTGAGGCATTCGACCTGTTTGACGTACGAGACTTTGGAAAGGTAAATTATCAATTAGCTCTCCAATCTTGTCTGTCTGTCTGTTGGTCCATCATCCTTCCTTTCTGTCTGTCTGTCTATGTCTAATTGTATAACCGCTTAGTCTGTTGGTCTATCATCCTGCCATTCTGTTTAACTGCATTGTCGGTTGGTCCATTGTCCTACCTACCTGTCTGTCTGTCTGTGTTGTCTGTTGGTCTATCATCCTGCCTGTCTCGTCTGATGGTCCATTGTCCTACCTACCTGTCTGTGTTGTCTGTTGGTCTATCATCCTGCCGGTCTCGTCTGATGGTCCATCATTCTGTCTGTCTCTGTGTCTCTTGTCTGCAGCTCCATCATCCTGTCTGTCTGCTTATCTCTCTATATGTCTGCCTTTCAGTTATTCTGTCTCCTCGTTTCAGTTCTCACCTATACTAGTGAGTTTGTATTTCAATGTTTCACTGTCTGTCTGTCTGTCTGTCTGTCTATCTGTCTATATATTGACCAGCTTTTCTCAGTTCCTCTTTGTGTGTTTGCTTGTGTGTATTTGCCCCTTTCTACTTGTCTGTCCGACCCCCATCTTACTTCATTGGCTAGTATTAGCCATTATTCAGTAGTATCAGTACCATATCATTCATGTATTTCTCCTGTGTGGTGAGAGATGGTTCAAAGCTCATAGTCTCTCTATATGTGTCTTTTAGGTGATAGACACCTTGTCCATTCTGTCCCATTCCTATGTTGCAGTTCAGGCTGGATACAGGTAAGAGTGTACAGACACACACACACACACACACACACACACACACACACACACACACACACACACACACACACAGGACACACACAAACACACACACACACACACACACACACACACACACACACACACTGACATACATTACAGAGTAGTAAAAAGGTCACTTCTGAGACATCTCTCTCTATCTCACACACACACACACACACACACACACACACACACACACACACACTGACATACATTACAGAGTAGTAAAAAGGTCACTTCTGAGACATCTCTCTATCTCACACACACACACACACACACACACACACACACACACACACACACACACACACACACACACACAAACACACACTCACACACACACACACACACACTCATTTACACACACACACACACACACACGGACACTACACACTGACGTACACACACACACACACACACAGACACACACACACACAGACACACAGACACACACACACACACACACTCAGAACAGGACTGATTTACATTATGAAACAAACCTCCATATCAGTGATGCACCTCTCCTCCTTACCTTGCTGTCCAATCTCTTCTGCCTTATCTCACTGATACAAGAGGGGGATGATGTGAAAGATGACATTGTTTGAGGGGAAACCCACTATCAATATGGAGGAAAACCCCATCTAGCACCAACTGATAAACTTCATAAACATTTTCTATTGCTATTTGCATTTTGGTCTCCTCAGATACTGATACACTGCATACATAAAAGTGTTTTAAAATCACATAGAATGGTAAGCCAAAATGAAGAGTTCCAAAATGGTTCCAAAATTCTATAAAGAAATTAGAATTTTTAGGATTGCATTTTTGAAATGTATAAATGTACATCAAGTCTTAGTAATCTTTCTTGTAAAGTGAGGTAAACAAAGTCTTAATGCAAAAGTTTACGTAATGTGCGTACAGTCAGTACAATGAGGGCTTTTTTTTGAAGGTATACGGTAAATCTAGTGCGGAGTGACGGGAGATGGTAGTTGGTAACCAAAGTCAAGTCATCGTCAAACATTTGAGAGCTCTGTCAGTGTGGTTGCTTCATAATGTGACATTTTGTAAGGAACTGATGAGAGTACAACAAAAAGGCCATATCGTGGTAGATTTTAAGCAAGGGGCAGTATGCAGAACTGCAGAAAAAGTGCGCCAGGGATTCAAGTTTTTTTTTTTTTTAAATCATGTGGTCGATCTTTTTGACCTTGTCATCTCTAAAATAGCTTGCAAGCTGAAAAAGGTTGGGCACCCCTGCTTTAAGTGTTCCTGAGGGTCAACACTTGAGGGTGTTTTTCTGATGTTGCTTACATAGACCAAAATGCTGTATTTGCTTAGAAATGAATGTGGTGAAGTAAACTGTCCACCAGTGACAGTATTTAGAATGTGATAGACAACCCTGGCTCAATTTAACCTGTAGACACGCACAGTCTCTCTCTCTCTCACACACACACACACGCACGCACGCACGCACACACACGCCATCCATACATGCACACAAAGACACAATCTCACTCTCTCTCTTTCTCTCTCTCTCTCTCTCTCTCTCTCTCTCTCTCTCTCTCTCTCACACACACACACACACACACACACACACACACACACACACTCACGCATACTCACGTGAATACAATGTATGTCAAAAAGACTGGTGATTGGCAGTATAGACACATAATGTTGATCTCTCTTCCTCACCCTGTGTAAATTTCTTTAGGCCGTTCCCAGATGAAGACTGTGTGGGGGATGATGATATCTACAGTGGGCTGTCTGATCAGATCGAGTGAGTTCGAAATTTCACTGCTGTGCTGAATAGAACTCAGAGAACTTCAGAATATTTCTACTCTTCTTTTGTCTCTTTTGTTTACTTTACTTTCCTTCTCTTCTTCTTCTTCTTCTTCTTCTTCTTCTTCTTCATCTTCCCCTCTCAGTTCTTCTTCTTTGATCTATTGTTCCTGGCTTGTAACTTTCTGTCTGTCTCCCACCTTTGAATCATTATCCTTTATCTATCTATATCTATCTATCTATCTATCTATCTATCTATCTATCCATCTATCTATCTATCTATCTATCTATCTATCTGTCTGTCTGTCTGTCTCTCTCATGCTCCTTCTCTCTCCCCCTCTCTCTCTCTCTCTCTTTCTCTCTCTCTCATATAGCTGAGAGTATTGGTTTGTGTATTAGATGATTTCCTCTATTGTGTGATTACAAATTAGAAGTTGTAATTAGTACTACTTCTGTACACATCTGCCTCCTGCTCTCTCTCTCTCTCTCTCTCTCTCTCTCTCTCTCTCTCTCTGCTTCAGTCTCTCGTACCTGAGAGCATTAGTTTGGAGGACATTCGCACAGAGTGAGTGTGTGATGTGAGTTGATAAACATGACAGATCTCTCTCTCTCTCTCTCTCTCTCTCTCTCTCTCTCTCTCTCTCTCTCTCAGTGACACGGTGGAGGAGGATGATGACCTGTATGACTGTGTGGAGGACGAGGCCGAAGAGGGAGATGAGATCTACGAGGACCTCATGAGGACGGAGGAACAACCAGACGTGGTAATACAGATGGACACAATATGTATTTATGGGCAATTCCACGAAAAAGTCAACCTCACCTTAAAACTTCAAGTCTCATCTACATGGACATACAAATTCTTTCAGAAAACTTGCTATACAAAAAAGTATCGTCTCGATGTAAATAATCATCTGAGCAAGTTTCGAAAAGATATCTGTTTGTTAAAATTTTTACCCTTTTCAGCCATAACGTAAGTCTATGGAGGGGCAACCAGACGTGGTAATACAAACTACAAACTAGACAGATGGACACAATCTATATGTGTGTGTGTGTGTGTGTGTGTGTGTGTGTGTGTGTGTGTGTGTGTGTGTGTGTGTGTGTAGTTTTTCAGAAGTGTATATATATCTGGTTTCAACAGTATATGTAGGCAGGAAGACATACTCACGCACATGTGTTCACACACACACACACACACACACACACACACACACACACACACACACACACACACACACACACAAACTGATCAAACTAGGAAAGACCCTATACAAACAAAACCAGACCACTGACCACATTATTAAAAAAAATAAAAACAGACCAGATCACATCCGCCCTCCACAGATATTATCACACCAAAAATATAATCCCCATAGAGATGCACCTGGCCAGAAAAGATTAGAAGTATCCTATGAGAACAGGTTGATGGCTGTTACGGTAACATAAAGGTGGCTATACAGACCAAAGATCTGCGACGAGACGGGCAGTGATGTTCTAAAAACCTGCGACGTTCTAAAACTCCGAAACTGCGATTTGATAAATCTTTTGCAACGGTTTGCAACTGCATGCAACAAACTGTGACTATTGATTCACACCGCCACAACTCATCATCTCCTCTAACTGTCTCACCTCGTTGTGGATCTTCAGTCTGAATCGGGCTTAACTTTTGTACCATTAGCAGGGCATTACAGCGTGGCAGACGACAGCATATACTGTAGCTAAGGTTGACATCTGCTCCTTAAAATACTGATAAAATTTTTATTACCGTAATTTCCCGACTATAAGCTGCAGTTT
>JAODXP020000033.1:33276780-33281780 GCA_027497455.2 Sardinella longiceps
TGTGTGTGTGATAGAGAGAGAGAGAGAGAATATATATATATATATATATATATATAGTGTGTGTGTGTGTGTGTGTGTGTTACAGAAGGATTGAGGCGGGGGAGGTGAGAGAGAGATTTTAGTTGCTATCAATACTGTATGGAGAATAAAAATGGAGAAAAAGAATGCTGACTGGCTATTGACTGAGTAACACGAGGAAGTCGAGAGAGCCTTTGAACTATAATCTGAGAGGCCGCTGAGATAAAGTTATAAAGATAATAGTTTCATTCTTGATGTTCTGTTGCTGTTCTTTTGTTCTGTCGCTAGGTTACTGTTGTACGGGCGATACTGCAGCCAGGTGGAATCAGCTACTAAACTCCTGGACAAGATGGCTGGTCAGAGAGAAGACCTAAAGATGAAGTTAGAGGTAAAAGATCTCACTCTTAGTTTTCGTGAGTGTGTGTGTGTGTGTGTGTGTGTGTGTGTGTGTGTGTGTGTGTGTGTGTGTGTGTGAGATTGAGGGATGGTTGACAATGCTGAAATCTCACACTTATGGAGCCATTAAGAACATGTGTGTTCAGGGAGTCCCCTTGAGAGGAGCATCTCAGTGGGTTTGTGTATTTTGTTATTGTCATTTTATCTCAACGGTCTTGTCTGGTCTGTAAGGCATGCTCCAGGAGGTGTGTGTGTGTGTGTGTGAGAGAGAGAGAGAGAGAGAGAGAGAGAGAGAGAGAGAGAGAGAGAGAGAGAGAGAGAGAGAGAGAGAGAGCAATGTTAATGGTCTTCTGTGATCTATCCAGGAGTGCTCCAACAGGGTTTTACCCTTGTGTGTGTGTGTGTGTGAGCAATGGTAATGGTCTGTGTGTTGTCTATCCAGGAGTGCTCCAACAGGGCCAACAGTGGGAGATTCTCCCTCAGAGATCTGCTCATGGTTCCCATGCAGAGAGTGCTCAAGTACCACCTGCTACTACAGGTAACACACACACACACACACACACACACACACACACACACACACACACACACACACACACACACACACACACACACACACACACACGGCGCGTGCACACACACACACGAACACACATGGACATGCACACACACACACACACACAGAAACAAAATCAACAGAACATGGACAGAGGTCTGTGCACGTGTGCGTGCACACACACACACACACACACACACACACACACACACACACACACACACACACCCACAGATGCTGAAGCACAGATTCTCACAGACTTTCTCACAGGTCATACAAAAAGGGGAAGCGTATACTGTAATGTCCACTCAATCTCTCTCCCAATCACACACACACACACACACACACACACACGCACACACACACACAACACACACTTTGTGAACACTTCTTTAGTTTCTGCTGCAGTACAAGAATAAGAACTGTTTACGTGTGTGTTTTTGTCTGTGTCTGACTGTGCAGGAGTGTGTTTGTGTGTGTGTGTGTGTGTGAAGGTGTGTGTGTGTGTGTGTGTGTGTGTGTGTGTGTGTGTGTGTGTGTGTGTGTGTGTGTGTGTGTGTGTGTGTGTGTGTGTGTGTGTGTGTGTGCGCGAGTTAAACATCTCTGTTTTGTGTTGTTCTCAGGAGCTGATGAAACACACAGTGAACCCCACTGACAAGGAGAACTTACGCAACGCCCTGGATGCTATGAAGGTGAGCGTCCGTTACAGTTACACGTCTTAAAGCTGCACAATATCACATTTCATGCTACGAAGGTGAGCAACCTTCCTTTGCTAAGCTCATCCAGCAAATCTCTACACACATGAAGCGATGTGATTGGTGAACACAACTGATGCCAGACCAATCACAAGTCCCTACTGCTTGTGGCTAGACTGGCTGAGCAAAACTTTTTTTTCTAGGGTACGTCTAGATTTCTAGGCTAACACAAGGCTTCACCTCTTTTTGAGGCATCCATTTAATCAGATAAGTTGCTTTAGTACTATCTCCAAATTGGAGTGGTATTAGGTGTAGTTTTCGACATGCCTCATTCAGTTAGTTTTAGCTGCCGTTTTTCAAACTTGGTCTACGATGCAGAAAATTTGATCATTGAGGTGGCTTTCAGTAGTGCTTCGCAGTATAAAACAGCAGGGCTAGGTGTTGATTCACGCCGGATTATACCTTTAAATGTTATTACCACAAACCATCTGCTAGAGTTCACAAGTAGCCTATACTTTCGCAAGTGTTGATGTAGTGTAGGGTGCACGTTATGCAACTCTCAATGTCGGTATATGACCACACTGAGAGAAGACTAAGATCTCTGGATAGTGTGTCCAAAGCTAGCCATTGTCATCCTGCAGTGGGAATTTTGGTGACATTCAGTCTAAAACAGTAACAGATTTTATTGCTAATTAAAGGTATTTCTGTGTGTGTGTGTGTGTGTGTGTGTGTGTGTGTGTGTGTGTGTGTGTGTGTGTGTGTGTGTGTGTGTGTGTGTGTGTCCAGGACCTGGCCCAGTGTGTGAATGAGGTGAAGAGGGACAATGAGATCATGAAGCAGATCACCTCGTTTCAGCTTTCTATTGAAAACCTGGTGAGACCCCATTCACCCATTCATCCACTCATTCATTTACTCATTCATTCATTCATTCATCCACTCATTCATTTACTCATTCATTCATACACTCACTCACTCACTCCCTACATGACTTAATGGACGTACACCAATTCATTCTTTCATTCATGACCTGAATACTGTATAATTCATGTGCAGTATTAACTGAGTCAATATTTCACTCCCTCATCAGACGACATCCCTTGCTCTGTTTGGCCGTCCTAAGATAGATGGAGAACTGAAGATCTGCACTTCAGAGAAGAAGTCAAAGCAGGACAGGTGAGATAGCGAAACGGCAGCTATCGGTAACAGAAAGGGGCATGTCAAAACGAAACCAAATCGATTAGGTTTCGTTTAGACATGCCCCATTCTGTTAGCGTTAGCTGCCGTTTCGCAAACTCGGTCAACGTTGCATGAAATTTGATCATTGAGGTGGCTACCAATAGCACTTAGCACTATAAAACAACAGGGCTACATGTTGATTCACTCCGGATAATATCTTTAATGGACCCAATGTAGACAGGGAGCAGTCAATGCGACGCCACAACGGTTGCTTATACTTTGGACAAGGTGTTATGAAGTGTCTGCAGTGTCTGTGTCAGTATGCCTGCCTGTCTGTAAATCTATCTATCTACACTTCTATCTTTAAGTCGGTTTATCTTTCCTCTTCTGTAGGTATGCATTCCTGTTTGACAAGGCCATGGTGGTTTGTAAGAAGAAGTCTGGAGAGAGCTTTGAGATGAAGGACCTGATCGAACTGCAACACTACCAGCTCAGAGAAGAGATATCAGAGAAAGACAACAAAAAGGTGAGGCCTTGATCAATCGCTCTCTCGCGCGCTCTCTCTCTATGACTCTCGTTTCTGACATCACTCTCACTCTCTCTCGTTCTCTTGTTCTCTCCATTTTGTGTTTCTGAAACTCACATAATACTTGCTTGTTGTTTCTCTCTTCTTAGTGTGTTAGGACATACATGTATTTGACATACATATCTGGGTAATATAATAATCTGTGTGTGTGTGTGTGTGTGTGTGTGTGTGTGTGTGTGTGTGTGTGTGTGTGTGTGTGTGTGTGTGTGTGTGTGTGTATCCACAGTGGTGCCACTCTTTCCTCTTGATAGACTTCCATGGCCAGTTTGGTTATGACCTGTACTTTAAGACTCGGGAGCTGAAGAAAAAATGGATGGAGCAGTTTGAGATGGCCATGTGAGACTCTTTTTTTGTCACTCTTTCTCTCTCTCTCTCTTTCCTTTTTTTTCTTTTTCTCTTTTTTCCCTCCTCTTCCTCTCTCCATCCTCTCTCTTTTACCCTCTATCTCCCTCTGCCCACTTGTTGTGAACCACTGTCTCCCTCTTTCCCCAGCCTCCTCTTGGACCCACCCCATCTTCTGTTCTCCCTTTCCTCTCCTACCTCTTGTTTTACAGCCGCACACTGTGGCACAGCAGGCAGAAACGATAAACACCCCACCCCACCCCCTACCCCCACACACACACACACACACACACACACACACACACACACACATACACACACACACACATACATACATACACCCTACCCTTCCCCAAAGGTTAGAGACTCCGTCATCTTCGCTTGCGATGGACTGCCTAATGTGTGTGTGATGTGTGTGTGTTTGTGTGTGTGTCCCATCCCCTCAGGTCAAACATGATTCCGGAGAACAGCCATGCGAATGGCCATGAGTTTCAAATGCACTGCTTCGAGGACACCACGTCCTGTAAAGCCTGCCAAATGCTTCTCAGGTAAGAACGACAGGTGTCCATTCCTGTGAGCACAGCACACTCACACTCTAGAAGGATTTTACTGGTTTTACTGTTACTGTTTACTGTTTTTTTTTTTTTGTTAGGCCTTCCCATTTTCACTCAGGTGAAACTGTACGACTTCCTCCAAAGCTGCTGTCAAATATTCTGCTCTGATTAGAATTCTATGAGATCCTGGAAGTCATAGCTAAACTACTTCCTAACCAAGCAACTTAGAACCCTAAATGGCACCTGACTATCTAATTGTAACCAACAGATATTTATTTGTAACAATTACAAAAGTAAAACTTGCTCACTAGACACAACTTCTTCCCCAATTATCGCATAAGCTTGAGCTAGTTTTTGACCAAAGTTCCTTTCACATCTTTTCAGACCTGACCAATACCCACAATTCTTTATGAGACTTGCTAAATTATTGTTTTCAGTTTGAGCTATAGCCTAAGCCCAAAGAGGCAATGCTAGCACAGCTATAGGACCTCTGCCCAGTAGCCTATTGTATTTTGCTAAGTAGGCCTACTACTAGGGTACTTTATTAAAGCTTTGTTTTTCCAAACTATTGTCTAGCAACCAGTCCACCTAGACCACCAGGTTACCAATAGGCTAAAGTTATGTGACCTTGTGTTGATCTTGTTGGTCTTCTTTGAGCACAGATCTGGTGAATTAGT
>JAODXP020000033.1:33286780-33310435 GCA_027497455.2 Sardinella longiceps
CACACACACACACACACACACACACACACACACACACACACACACACACACACACACACACACACCACAATAGTGCACCTAAACACTAGCAGGCACCATATACATTACAGATGATAATGTACAGTAGTGGTAGTTCATAGTGTATGTGTGTATGTTTGTAATGTGTACACATAGTGTATGTACAAAGGGTGTGCATGTGTGTGTGAGAGAGAGAGAGAGAGAGAGAGAGAGAGAGAGAGGTGAAGATGACAGAGAGGGAGGAAAAGGCTGCATTTGTGTGTGTTTTGTGTTTGTGTGTTTGTGAACGTGAGTGTGCATGGACAAAATGCTCTGACCATGGCTGTGTGTGAGCTTCTGGGTTTGTGTTTGTGTGTGTGATAGTGTGTGTAAGTCTGTCTGTCTGTCTGTCTGTCTATGGAGGTGTTTCGAGAGGGAAGTTTGTACTGTGTGTGGTGTCTAGCTGGTAAGCATTAAGCCCTCGAAATAACATCAACTTCCTCGCCTCCAAAATAAAAGGTGGAAGTTAACTGGGCACTGGTCAAACCAGGCAGTGGATAACTCACCACGCACACACACACACACAGACACACACACATACACACACATACACACACACACACACACACACACACACACACACACACACACACACACACAATTCGAGGACTGTTTGATATTATGCAATGACTTATGCCTTAATCTCTGTGTGTATTACACAGTTAATGTTCATCCTGTCGGAAAATATGGTGTCCTATATTGCCAGCGGACATTATCCTTATCTTACATAATGCACATTTAACTATAGATTTAAGATGGGTAATTTTTACAACTCGCAGTGAAATGTATACAGCGTTAATGGACTGTAATTGTAATGTGAATGATTATGCCTGATTTGCGCATATTTGTATTGGTTTAGCTGTTGTGTACGTGTGTTAATATAGGCTGCTACAATATGGCTGGGCGTGTGTGTTTAAAATGTATACACATGACTCTGAGTGTGTGTGTGTGTGTGTGTGTGTGTGTGTGTGTGTGTCGGTTCGCAGGGCCGGAATGTCACAGCAGGTGAAATGGGCTGGTTCCCGTGCTCCAAAGTGCAGCCCTTCAGACCGGTGAGTCTTTATTGGACCAAAGTGACCATGTGGTCAACACGGATGAGCAACAGCGACTAAGAGCGCATTCAGCTTTTGAACATTTCACATTCAGCACTGTATTCAGCAGACACTGGAGACCGTAAATCATCAAGGACTATTTTTTTTTGGCAAATTTCAAGTCAATTTTCTTGTTTAAAGTCAATTTCCAGCAGCCTAAGTCAGCCAACCATCTTGAACATGACCATCATTTCTTATAATGAATTGGCTAGCTTGTTAATCTAAAATTTAACACTCTCTCTCTCTCTCTCTCTCTCTCTCTCTCTCTCTCTCTCTCTCTCTCTCTCTCTCTCTCTCGCCTTTAGACCCCTACACCTGATCTGTTTGGATTCCAGTGGTAAGTAAAATACATTTTTGTTCATACTGTGCACAAACAAACACTAACACTTGTTTATTAGTTATTTGTGCAGGGCCGGCCCAAGCCCAAAGGGGGCCCTAAGCAGAATTTCATTTGGGGGCCCCCTCACCGCCACCTCAGCCTTTTTTTTTTTTTTTTTTTTTGGGGGGGGGGGGGGGCACAATGTTGACCCTGCCTCTAACTCACTCTCAAGAGATATTGAGATGGATTAACTATTGCTTGTTCTCCCTATCAACAACAACATACTGCTTGTTTCATTAATTGTTTAAATTCACCCAGTGTTCTTGTCATCATTTGAATTTTACACCATTTTTTGAAAATACTGAAAAATATTAGACAACAAAAGTTTAGGATGCTATGGTTTTATACAACACTCACAATACATAATTTGTGTGATCCAATCTTTCCTCCCCGTTAGCAATCAAGTCTCTCTCCTCATTTTGTGTAGTATAGCATACACAATCATGTCTATAAGAACTCTTATCTTCTCACCGTAGGTTTGCTGGGAACATGGACCGTTCTGCAGCCAAGAACCTTCTGATTTCCCGATCAGACGGCACGTTTCTGGTCCGACAGAAAGATGGCGGAGAGTTTGCCATCAGCATCAAGTGAGTGGACGAACTCAGAGGTAGCAGGCCACAACCACACGAGACGCAGGTCTCTCCACGGTAGTCATGACAACCATGTCAGCTGGAGGCAGTTTAACCTCTATTAGAACCACCAACTCCAAGTTTATCACTAAACCACGTTGAAACTGTTACTAATACACAAATGCACGTCTTTACTGAGAAATGCTTAAAGAAACAGTTACAAATATAATTTTAAGTCATTTAATTAATGATTATCTCAGGCAGCAGTGATGTGTTTTCATTAATGTGTACAGCCACCGTTTTTTGTATCATAAACAGTCCTTGTGAACAGCAAGGTCAATATGAAAAAAATAAGGGCTGTTCCATTGTCAGAACATTATGGAACTAGCAACGGTTCAGAGGTGTGAACGGGCGACAACTGATGTGAGAACTTTTCTGTTTTGCGAGGAGGTTTGCAGGGTGCAGACTTTTGCACAATTACTCAACAGACATATCGTCTCTACCCACACTCACGACACTCCTTAGACACTCACTGCACATTCATAGATGCTTCCAGTCAACTGTGCACTTTCAGTTCCATAGAGAAACTAATAAAAACACATATTCTCACACACACACACACACACACACACACACACACACACACACACACCAACACATGAATACATTTATGAATGTGCATACACTCATATGATGTCTATAAATGCACAGACACAACAGATGTAACTAGGAGAAAAAAAGTACAGTGCAGTATAGCTTTTGCCTATTTTGGGGGGGAAAGGAGAAGAGACTAATTGTCCCTCTCTGCTTGCCTTACCTCCTCAGGTTCAACATGGACATCAGACACATCAAGATCACGTCGTCAGAGGGCCTCTTCCGCATCAATGACAAGAAGGCCTTCAAAGGTCTTGTGGTGAGTCTAAACCTGGTGAATGACAATGACTGGGTCATGTCTCTAGAATCTACTGTACTGGTCTCATTGAAACATATAGTTATTATATTGTAGGCTATATTTTAACAGAATATGGTAAGAAGTCTTCAAATATGATTGGTGTAATCCCAGCCAACATTTGTGCAGATAGATAGATAGATAGATAGATAGATAGATAGATAGATACCTTTTTATTGAAACCGCCTCACAAGTCTCTAGAATCTACTGTACACACAATAGAACAGAACAAGAAAACATAGACAACTAGATAGGCAATCACAGACAAGAAAACATAGACAACTACATAGGCAATCACCAACAGAGCCCATTAGGAAAGGTGTCATTAAAAACATATCATCATTGTACTGTATGTCCTAACAGTATATACTAAGGAGAAATCTTAATAAATGATTGGTATAATCCCAGCCAACATATGGACAGACAGACAGACAGACAGACACACACACACACACACACATACTGACAGATAGATAGATAGATAGATAGATAGATAGATAGATAGATAGATAGATCTTATTTAAGTGAAAACGAGTCAAAAACAAGCTTAATTTATTACTTACTATAGCTCAAACTGCTTAGTGCCTATCAAGTCAAGCACAGGTGAAGGCACTGTAGTATTCACTGATTTACAATGTGATGTCTACCGTCTTAATTTATGGTTACATTATGCATTTCCTTGAACTTTTTAAAGTTTAAACTTCTTTATTCTCCGTCTTGTGAGTATTTTGCTGCCTAAGCAACAAGCTGCTGCCGTTGAAGGTCATTATGACTCACTGGAATTTCTGTCTTTTCTCAATGAAGAGACATGATGTCATTAGGGTGCTTGTGACCATCAGTTTGCTGAGTCTGCCTTACCTCTCTCTCTTTCTGTCGCGCTCTCTCTCTCTCTACCCGACCCCCTCCCCTTCTTTCACACACACACACACACACACACACACACACACACTTAAAATCTTTCCCTCTCTTTCTCTATACCCTCCTCCCCTTCTTTTAAACACACTCACACACATTAAACCTAACTCTCTCTCTCTCTCTCTTACACACACACAGGAAATGGTTCAGTATTATGAACAGAACTCGCTGAAGGAGTACTTCAAGGACGTAGATACGCGGCTTGTGCTTCCTTTCAAACTCCCAGAGCAGACAGGAGGTTCAGCTGCCCAGCCACCAAGGCCAAGTAAGCACGCATGAACATACACACACACACACACACACTTCTGTGCCAGGCAAGAATGTAAAGATGCACACACTCACATACGCGCCAGGTAAGAATGTGCACACAAACACACACACACACACACACACACACACAGGGCGTACCCAAAGAAATCACAACACAGGCATCTACAAATGCTCACACACATACTTATACTGCACATGCGGGTGCACACACACACACACACACACACACACACACACACACACACACACACCTGATCCTTATTTCCTCTGCTTCCTCCACTCCCCAGCCCGTTCGAGTGCACGTTACTTCGGCACGGCAAAGGTGCGCTATGACTTCTCAGCGCGGGACCGATCGGAGCTGTCCCTGCGTGAGGGGGACACCGTCAAGATCATCTCCAAGAAGGCCCACAACGGCTGGTGGAAGGGAGAGGTGTACGGACGGGTGAGTGCACACACACACACACACACACACACACACACACACACACACACACACACACACACACACACAAACAACACACACACACACACACACACACACACACACACACACACACACACACACACACACACACACACACACACACACACACTTCCAGACCTCAGACTGTTTCTTTGATCTTCTCCATGACTTGGAAGTTGCTTGGGACATTAATACATGACATTACATGACATTAATAATGATAGGGCATCTGCCAAATACATTAACAACTTGTAGGTTCTACACACACCTATAACCCTGTTCTCTTTCTTCAGGTGGGATTGTTCCCAGCCAATTACGTGGAGGAAGACAACTCTGACTACTGCTGATTGGACAAATCCCTCGTCCATCTTCCACCTAACTCAACCCACAGGTCTTCCAGGAAAAAAAGATTCATCGATGGAAGATTCCAGTCATCATTATTTTTTAGTCGGGATTTCAAAACTTGTCTTTTTAGTGAAGAAGTTCGAAGAAAAACATGATTTGCCAAAGCCCTAACCTCTTGACCTTAATTCAAATCCTGACTGTCAAGTTTCCGAGACAAAGTTTTGCCTTTGGTTTTCGGGTGAATCACTTGTGTTAGATTTACTGTCATTTCCACTGCATAGCCTACATTTCCTCTTTTGGATTCACAGATACACTGGCTTATTCCTAGAGTTTCTCCCAAGCCTTAGACATACTGTACTGCCTACTAAGCAGGTTTGCTGCGTGAGGATTAGGATTGAATACCGAAATGTGGTACCAATCAGAACCAGCGTTAACATAGAAGCAGTAACCAGACCGAAAGTGACAGCATGGATTTCGGTGCCAATGAAAGCCCCTGCTGTTTTAAATGCCCCGTTGATTTTCATTTCTGTAAACAGAGAAGAGCTGGCACTATGCTTGTGGTGTATGTGCAGGTACTTTGGGGGCCCCAATCAAACAGGACATTGGGGTCCTTCACCTCCCATACAACACATTGTTACAATGTTCTACATGTTGAACTTACAGTTGTACTCCAGCCTAAAGTCATATTTTATTGAAAAACACCACCAACGAAAGTAATTAAATAATTGAACAGTCAATCTTGAGGGTCCCCTATCAGCTTGCGGCCCCATGCAATGGTCAGTTTTTTCTGTCCTGTTGTGACATGTTGACAACCTGAACCAGTCACAGACCAGCTAGAGAGAGTAGGACTTTCAATCATAAATTTTAGTTATCATTTGATCATAAATATTGATTACTTTTAAGCAGCTGTCACCCAACAAAGCTTTTCAACATCTGCTAGGCAGACAGACACAGTGTGTCCAAGGCATGAATCCTCAAACACTAGCATGACCATGACCAGCTAATTATGAGGTTCAATCATGGCCGTGATGTGTTTGAGGGTTTAGGCAATACTATAGGATTCAGTCACCAATCACTTGAAATTGAGGGAGTGGTATGTAGTAAAAGATCTGCCCACACCAGTGGTGAAGTCAGCGGTCGTAACGCTTTGTCACAGGATTAGAATTAATCCCTATGGGTGACGTATTAAACGTTTTGTCAAGCTATGTCATCTTGAAAACGTCACTGGTCTTAAATTTGACTGAGATGCAGTAGACAGTAAAATTGAATAATAATGAAATTCTCTCTTATACAATGACAAAATTATTGCAAAAAGGTGAGGAAAATGTTGAGAGCATACAGTATGATTGTGTTAGTGATGTTGCTGTGTTTTGTGCTTCTATGTCCAGCATAGTCTCCACTGAAATTATGTACTATTTATGTTGTTCTTTTTAAGAGTGTTCTGTTACAATCAGAAACCTTTCTTTCCTAAGTAAAATAATAATAGTAATTAAAGTGATGTTCTCAACATTGTCAGAACTGTTTTTCATTGACTGTCATTCAGCAAGATACTGGAGAGACATAGCATGTTCTTTTGTTAATTTATTTCCAAAGGATATCAAAATAAAAGCATCACCAAAAAAATTTTAACTATCCTGATCATGATCATATACACCCTGACACAGGTGTTTGTCTCCAATGCCGTGTGTGTGTGTGTGTGTGTGTGTGTGTGTGTGTGTGTGTGTGTGTGTGTGTGTCAACAAAATGCATTTAGATAAATATGTCTCCAATGTACTGCAGCAATATTACAAATGCAAGATTCATGTGCCTACAAATCATGGTAGGTATGAAAAAGAACTAAATGTGTGTGTGTTGGGAGAGAGTCTTTCAGTATGCACCATCTGTCTGAACGCCATTCCAGCACTGCCATCTACTGGTAGTTGTGTGTCCTGTTGTCCCCTACTGGTAATACAGTTCCAAGTTCATGCCGTCATGGATTTCATCTGAGCAGTCAGAGTCAAGGCAGGAAACACTCATTCTGGTCATGTTGCCTCAAAAGCATGCAGTTTCACATTTTAATTGGGAATTACAGAACCACTGACAATGCGTGGGCTTGATTGATGTTACTTAATGGGCTTGGGTTTGATTCATTAAAGGTTCTAAGTACTTTTGACAAGGCAATATGGATGCATAAAAACAACTGGCATCCTGTTTTCATCTAAACTGTGTCTCTGAATGAACAGTGACAGTAACAGTCCTAAAAGGTAGAGCCGGACTGTTATAACGTCTTCATCAGTGTTCACAGCAAATACGGTCTTGAAATACTGAAACTTTTGTAGAGTAAAGTTAACTGATCTAAATGTGTCATTTATTGTGTCTTTTCCTCAGATAATTAACTACAGTACCATGTGAATATTAATTTTTGCCCAGTGTTATATTTGCCATGGAACCCCTTAAAGTATCCATGGAAAGCGAAATGGTTATTTGGTACAATCTGTCTGAATTGATATCTACGTCTACATCTAAGTTTAACACCAAAATGAGAAATTTACAGTCCAAGTATTGCTAAGTTTGCATACGAATCCTACCAGTACATAAAACAGATAAATGTGACTAGCTTATGTAAAATGAAGACATGTGGTCAATAACAGGTAAAGGATACAGTCTCCCAGCGTTACATGGTCCTTAAAAATTGTATACCTGTAAGAAATGATAATAGAGAACACATTAGAGGTAAAACTTCACACATAAACAATAACGATTTAAGAGAATAAAGACTTCAGAGGGCCATAACTAGCCCTGCCCACAGTCTGCCACACTATGAGTATGTATAGCCTATACATGTATAGCCTAGGTCCCTCTTTCTCTTTTTCTTTCAAAGACACTCACTCACTCACTCACACAGAGAGATACACATCACATCACACACATAATAGTTTGCTGTCATTTTCTGTGCATACACTAAGTGCGAAGAGAGCTAAAACAACAGAAGGGTGGGAAAAGAGGGGAGAAAGCGAGCATAAGCTGAAGATACCACTGACCATTTCTTCAAGACGATTTTGTCCCACCGAGTGCCGGTCTGGGCTGCGATTAGTTTCTTCAGGTCGCCGATGGTGTCCTCTGAGCTAACGGCCTGGGGTTAAGGGTCACACAACTTATACAGACAACACCTTGCATGGGGCTAAAAGACACACGGAGCAATGGGCCACATCTCTGCTGCTACTAGTCAGTTAAAGGAATATTCCACCTCTTTATGAAGTAAATAGTGAATAATCAATTTTCATAATAAGGTGGAAAATTCCTTTAACACAGAGAGACACTGTCTCACCTTCCATGGGCTAAAGATCACACAGAGCAACAGTCCATGCTGCTGATACTGAGTGATCTTACACAATTAATACATCACAGCATCAGAGTCACCTTAGCCACCTAAGTGTCTGTGTGAAGCACGTCTGTGCATGACTATATTCAGTGCCTTATCAGGGACACCTACAAGATGTGACCACAACCAACATTATGACAAGTACTAAAGTAAGTTTAATAAATATTTTACTCCAAATAGCAACTTAAGGCATACCATCTCTTCCCTGCTGGACCCAAGCAACAGGTAGACACACTCATGTAGTTCATGCTGGTAACAGGGCCATCCATGACAAAGGATACTTGCACTTCACCCGGACCTTCTTGCCCAGACGGTCGTTGCATACTACTTCAATCATTTTTCTTATCCCCCAGCAGCCCTGAGTATAGAATACAAAAAAAAGAATATGTCAGGTTGGTCAATAAACCAAACACAACAAATACAACCCGAACACAACTGAACTGATGAGAATTAACCAATAGTTTAGATTTAATTAGTCAATCCATCTGCTGGCCTGCCATGTAACGTTATCATCTTTGGGACATAACACTGGCAATTTAGGCTGACGTTAGTTTACACACAGTAAACAGTAACGTTATTACTGGGACCATAGTCACCATTTATACTGCATAACGTTTACTGCACTGCATCGTTAACGTTAGCTTTACCCAGAGCCTCTCTATGGCTCTGGCTTTACCCAACTTACTTGCCAGCTAACCTCAAAGCAGAAATTACTCCTGAGCGTACAAACATTACAACGCTATGGGACATGCCATACACATAAAATGTAAAGGAAGTCTTACTGCGTTTACCACTAGCCATTTAGACGATAAAAGCATGGAGTCTAAGCACAAGTTGATACAATTTTAACGTTAGCTGTTAGCCTACAGGCTAACGTTATGTTGATTGACTGTCGTTCAAGTTGATGCAGATTATTCCTATCGATATAGCGACACAAATGGTCCGCAAGACGTTTTGCCTGTATGGCTGACAAACATTACAACGACGCCTTGAATGACAAAATGCTTACTTAAGGTATGCAGGTAAAATATCCACAGAATCAGAAAAGGAGACTGACACACGTTTGGTCTTCTTCTGCAAACGGAAAACAAACGTAGGTAACAGAGAGTGTTGAACCAATGCCGTGCTCGAAAAAATGATTGATGGTTATCACAAACCAATGGCTTTGCTGGAGCGAGGCAGGACATATCACCAACTGGGTTATCCTGTCGTAAAGATCCACTGACGTAAATCATTATCACTCGAGGCAATCATCACCCGTGGAAAATAATTATGGCATGTAAAACTGATATTTAGGGAAAGAGTAGACTTTTAACTTCAGATTAAACATGTTTATTTTATTGAATAAGTAAACAGAAAATGTGTTGAATCATTAATAACCAGACCCGCATGTCCCCTTTGCTGCTCTCTGTTGGTGGAGAAATGTAATAACATGCTCCATGGGAAAGGGTGCAGTGTGTGAGGAAGGAAAGCAGTCTTGCAAATACTTGAAAGTCGACAGAAATGGCAGACGATGAAAAATTACCGTCCGGATGGGAAAAGCGAATGAGTCGCAGTTCAGGTAATGCAATTTTTAGGGTTTAAGACAACTGATCTCCCTACGTTGCTGATGCTTACCATTATGTCATCCTTGGTATTAGTTGTGTACATCCATAATAACCGTGAACGAATGGACAGTGACGCTGCTAGCCAGCTAGCTAACGTTAGCGTTGCAGTAACGTTAGGCTATGCACTGTTGTGTAGCATAGCCAGCGCACTTATCGGGCACTGGTTTAATGTTCCTAAATTGTGATGTGCTAAGTGGCATTAATTCAATATGACACGTTTATTACAACGATGCATTTTTGCTTGTCAACTTTAAATTAACGTTAGACGTTTGTTATGGTGGTAGACTGTCAGTCAGCTAGCAGTAAGAAATGCTTAGCTAAAGCTAAGTTAGTCACTTTACTGACAGTCAATTTCAAGTATGAATTGTAAGTGTATCTAGTGTAATGCAGTGGAGTTGAATTAGGTTTGTGTGAAGACAACTGCCACACGAACAAGAGTGCTGCGAAAACGTAGACCAAGTTACATCTGTCTCTATGCCTGTGGCGCGAAGCCCTGGGGGTCCATTCATTCCGTGACTACAAGGCCCAGATAAAGCTGTGTCTCCAGTCGGTCCGCTAGAGGTGTGCACTGCACCACTTTCAAATCTCGGCCATCTCTATCGCGATGTAAGAGGTGGACTCAAAATTGATTCGCAGCTGATTGTGAACAATTGTCAGCACTATCTAGTAGCCAGTACAGTAGTATAGACTAACGTTTGGCCTAGACTTAGGCTATTTTTTGGATACATTTTGGTATAAAAGTCCATATCATGGATAGCAAGAGGGAATGACACGACACATTTACAGTAGGCTAGATGTGCCCTATCAATATGTGCAGGACACCACGACTAGATGTCTGAAAAAGATAAACTTTATGGTTAGCCTTGTATGATGAAATATCCTTGTCATCATCTTTACATTATTTCTCTCTCTCTCTCTCTCTCTCTCTCTCTGTGTGTTTCCCCCTCTCTCTGCCATCTTGGGCACTGTTTCACAGGCAGGGTGTACTACTTCAACCACATCACCAATGCCAGTCAGTGGGAGCGGCCGGTGGGCTCTGGAGACGGACGAGGCGACCCAGACAAAGTGCGCTGCTCTCACCTGCTGGTGAAACACAACCAGTCACGGCGGCCGTCGTCATGGCGCGAGGAGAACATCACCCGAAGCAAGGATGAAGCACTGGACCTTATTGAGAGTAGGTGCAGGAGAGGGTTTTTTTTTTTTTTTTTTTTTGTCATTAAATTTTTTATTTATTTTGATAATGCAATTACATAAGACATCAAACAAACCATAACAAAAACACACAAACAGGCAGCCACACACACCCATTACAGCACTCCCACATTACATACTGATTGACACATCTTTACAATCCAGGAGAGAGTTAAATGTGCACTATGCGTTCCTGCATGGTTTCAATTCCAAATTGAAATTCCAATTGTTAAACACTGTGGGCACAAATTGAAATTCCAAAGTCTGTTTTTGTTTTGGTGCACATCCTGTGCCCACAGTGTTTGTTTGACATTTAAAGGCCTTTTGCTTCTGATGTGAGACAAAAGTGAAATTGTCTAGAAAAAGGTATGTCTGAAGTGCTGCAGGATATCATTGACACCTGGTGATCTTTGGTGCAGGGATGTCAGATAGTTTGAATAAGAGTCTGTTACGAGGCACTCAAGTTTTTATTGGGCTACAAAAATGGTCTAAAACCTTTTTTATACTGCATCTTGAGTGCCGTAGAACTGAAAATATGCAGGAACTCATCTTCAATCTTTTAATACATTCACACCAGAAGTTATGAGGCATAGGGATGGTGGGTGGGGTTGGGAGGAGTGGGGGAGTGTGAAAGGAAGGCATTTGACCTCATTTAGAGGAGAGATATGGAATGGCCTAGTTAACGAGGACTTCTCAGAGGATTGAGGAATGAGGACTATTTAGTGCCCGTGGAAGCATACGAGCCGTCTACTGGTGCAAGGGCTCTGAGTGACCTTCCTCTCTCCTACTTGTCTCTGGTCATTCTCAACTATCCTATCCAAGAAGCACCTTACATACATTAAATAAGATTACATATTTAATTACCTCACATTTTAATTATACACCAATTAGATTAGATTGCATAATTAATTTGCTTCACTAATTGGATGGGAAGGCACCAACCCCTCAGGATAACCCATTATCCAGTCAAATCCTTTGCATTACTCACACTTGTGCCATGCTACTCTTGACACGTCAACAAAACTCCTCAGGCCTTGCCTTGCATGTGTGTGAGATGTCCATTTGTGTTTGTGTTCTTTAGAGTACATTGAGAGAATCAAGTCTGGAGAGGAGAAGTTTGAGAACCTGGCCTCCCAGTTCAGTGACTGCAGCTCTGCGCGGAACGGAGGCGATCTGGGCTTGTTTGGGCGAGGTAGGTCAACAACATGCATGCATCATTTCACACTTGTGTTACATTACATTTTACACACACACACACACACACACACACACACATGTAATCATTGAACTTGTATTGATGAGTGCTATATGAAGTGTCACAGTATCTAACTTGGATATAACCTATACCAGCAGTAATTGGGTTTGTTGTGAATATAGGATAGTGATAAATGGAGCATTGTGAGTGCACATGCATAGAAAATATTTATCATTCTGTGTTTATGGACAAACATAACAACAAGAAGGGAAAAAAAACGTAGGGGTTCATAGTATCTGTTGGGTATTATCCACTTTCAAAGTCTGGATTGCTCTAAGGACTGCAGAATAAACTCGTGTTAATGTGTTGAAGACACTGAAAGAAAATTGCAATTATTTATTCACTTCACACACACACAAACAGACACAGATACAAACAGACATACATACATACATGTAGCTTGAATACACTCATAGCTTGAGTATGCTATATACTGTAAAGACATAGTAAGCCTCCCTCCTCACATATGACCTCGGTTACACATGCGCATTTAAATGCACTTGAATTAAAAAGTGCATAAACCCCTAATGACAACAAATCACATTTGAATCAAATTAAGTAAATACATTTAATTTGACAAACACTTAACTGAACACTTACAGGGTAGCTCCGGAGTAAGTTTAAGCATAGCCCTATTGCACAAGCCTTCTAACAGCAATATATTTTGCATGGAATAAAAGAATTTGGAAAAACATAGACCTAACGCAAACATGAAACACGTTACATTGAGTCAAAGGCACTTCAGATCTTACTTTCGGTTTCAAATAGTCAGGTCCCATTGATCCAGTGTAAAGTTCTTGTTCGTTTCTGCGTTAGTGTTCGGTCTAAGCTATTCCAAATTATTTTGTTCCACTCGCAAACTAGTGCGTTTAGCAGGCTTGTTCGGCAGGGCTATGCTTGAATTCACTCCAGATTTTTCCTTTAACTGTCTAGTAAACCATTCAAAGATATGCCTACAGTACTGTATGTGCTGATGCTTATGCTGTGTTCTCCAGGTCAGATGCAGAAGCCATTTGAAGATGCGTCGTTTGCTCTGAAAGTGGGAGACATGAGCGGCCCTGTGTTCACTGATTCTGGAGTTCACATTATCCTGCGGACTGGTTGAGGATGTCTCCCGGCAGACTGGGAATCGGGAAGAACCTTTTCCTTTGCTCCTGGCACAATCTAAGCCCTCTAACCTCTCCACAAAAGGACTGAAAACACACACACACACACACACACACACACACACACACACACACACACACACACACACACACACACACATACAAACGTATGAATACAAATACACAAATCTACATGAATGAATGCACTGCATTTTTCTTCCCTTAATCTAAAACAAACAAACAAACAAAATGTCCATCTGTCAAGACGGTTCCTGGTAGAGGAACAAACAAGAGCTACAGTATGTGTCTCTCTGCATCCTCCTCCTTATTTGCCTTATGACACCCCCAAAGCTGATCTTGCTTCATGTCACTGCATCAAATCAAATAAAAACATTTTCTTTTTCCAAACTTTAGCCTTCCCTTTCCTAGCTAGGCCTCTCGAATGTCCAGGTGTCTATGGTTCCCTGTTATTGGTCTGACATCCTAATAGTTCAGTTCAGAAATTATCCACTTGGCTAATATCCCATTAGTAATGGGGGGGGGAAAATGCTTGTTAAGCTAAAGCTACATTGTAATCACTGGTGCATCCCAAACTCTGCTGGTTGCAAGTCTACCCACAAATGGATTTGAAACAATTGATTAGTTGCTCTTCCAGAAGGCCCATGGAGATACAAAAATGTACACAAGGTTTTTTTTTTTTGCCCCTTTGACAGATCGTTTCTCTTTTTTTTCCAAATGAATGGGAGATGCAAGTGTTCAATTTAATTGAATTGAATTGCGATGTGTGTGTGCTGGATGCTAATTAGCCTGGGCTTTTGTAAATGTTATGTGTAAATCCTCACAACTCTAGCCTCGAGCGATTCTAACCACTGAGTTGGAAGCCTGAGCTTTTCTGCTCAGAGGTTAGAGCGTCCGTCTCCCATGCTGTGTGTATGTGTTTTAGTTGACGGTGTAGTGTGAGATGCACTGTGTGAGATGCGGACTGACCACGCCTCCTCTAACATGTAAACAAATAAAAATGGATCCCAGCCTTATTCTGGCATGAGGAAGGCAGGGTTTCCACCGGTCAGGGAATTTGACATCAGGGTGTTATACGCCACTAGGATCTGTGTAGTGCTCCTTTTACCTGACATTGTCATATAGTGGCACCTACTGGTCACAACATGTAATGTGCAGAATTTCTTTTCTACTTTTTAAAAAGTAGATTCTTAACCTAGGCTCTAGTCTGTGAGTCTGGACAAGTTTGCAGGTCCGGTTAGGGGAGGTATTGAGACAGGGCCAAAGACTAAGCAGACTTCACTGCGCTATGTTATAGCGATACAGACAGTCCCTGAGCAGAGCACCACACCACTTCATTTAGTTGGGGGTCTGTTTTATTGGTCTGCAACACCAAACTGAGTCAATAGAGTCTGCTGTGCTATAGACGAATCCGAGGAATCTGCCGGAAGTAAGCAGGCGCCATTGTTGAGCTACCCAGATCGCCAATTTGTCCATAAGAATAACGTGATAGCACACCATAAAATGCCATGATTTACGAGATTCATTACTAGCTGTATAATGTCAGAGTATTCCACGGTCTATGCTGTTAGTTGTCATTGACTGTGCATTGTCAAAATGTTATGTTTACAGTCCAACAATGGCTTTGCCACAAGATGGCAGCCTACCCAAAACGCTCGTCGGATTCGTCTATAGCTTAGGGTCAAGGCTGAGGATTGGGTTCCCACTGTATGTAAACAAGTAGAACTACCTCATTTAGTCTTTTATTGGTCTTCTTGCTGCAGCACCACACACACACACAGACACACACAGTAGCACACTCTCTAGAGCCTCTTCCCTAAATTTACATAAAATTGATGGGGACCACTGACAAGTCACTCTTCATAGACACACAGCTGGCCACTGGAGACACTGGTCTGTGTGTCTGTGGACGTAGTCTGGGTCCATTAGAAAGATAAAATAACAAGTCAATGTTATTAGACATAGCCTTAAATACATCCATAAACTCTCAGTAAGGGTGCACTAGACAGAAACACACACAGACACATACAAATATGCATACACTAATTCACACTCCACTGCTCTGCTGATTGACAATCAGTGATGTGATGCTCCATAATGTGGTGTTTGTTTTGTGACAACTGATGGAAGATAGAATGGGTTCATGTCATACAGACTCAAACTGGAACAATTCACAGAGGTCTAACACAGAGAGACACACTCTTAGCTGTCGTGTCTGAGAATGACACTCTTGCCATTGACGTTGCTGACCGATTTGGCAGCTGCACTCAGGGTAGGCTATACCTCACTATAAAGTGACAAGAGCCACCAGTAACAACATAGGCCTACAGTAAAGCATGCAGTTCTTGTTTCCTTACCTCGACACTGCTCTGTCCTGCCCAAACCACGCCCATACAGCCAATGCTGATTTTTTTCTCTCCTAGCCAACGTTTTTAGGCATTCCCTGTAGTGCCCAATAGTTTATCGTAGCCAAAGAGTAGCCTATCTTCGTCGTAGCCAAAGGAGACCAATAAGTTATGAAGGTAAGTAGGTAGCCTGTTCTGGATGGGTTGGTATTCAAGTGTGAAACTGAAACAACTGAAATATTTCCCGGTATGACTCCTGTAAAGGAGCAGGATCGAACGTGCGAGTGCCAACATCATGGGCAGCTCTGCCTTTTTCCTTTTTTATTTGCTTTGCTTTGCGAGGTTTCTTGGGAGTCTTCGGGAACCCCTGGCATTTACAGTACAAACGAACAGTACAAAACGAACTTTTAGACCAGTTTAGGTAGGAATATGTTTGTATTACTTCAAGGACTTGCGTTACGTAATGTTCGCGCACAACAGCCTAAATTTCGGATTTGATCATGTGATCAAGCCGCGTCTCTTCAAGTTTGTTCTCCAGTTATTATTTTGGGGTATAGATTTAGGGTAACTCACAGGATAACGTTGTCCGAGGCCAGCACGTTTTTTGTTTTTAAATCGACTAGCGTAAGCGATTGCATTAGGAGCGGGATGATTAATCGACATCAGCGATTGGATTAAAGGTTGGTAGCCTAATGCCTTCCTGGAGCACTTTTAATATGCCTACAGCATTGCCTAAAATGACATTCACCACGATTGCAAGGTTACAACAAATGAAAAACATGCCCGAGATTTGTTAAAATGTACATTTTGTATTTCTGTTAGTTTCATATTATTTGAGATATTTATTATATCATTCTTCACCAAGAAAGAGAGACACTTCATTTGTCAAATAGATGTCAAATAGCTTAGTGCAACCACAAAAAGCAGCAATGCAATATTTCACCTAGCCTGTCAGGCTATATTTCACCCACATAGACATGATGTTAGTGAACACATTAAATAAGTAGAAAATGCTATCAAATTTCTATCAAAATTATTGGACAGAGCTGGATTTCATACTGTAAAGAATTGCATCCTTCAACCTGCTCATTTCTCATTAATGCCTGATTTTTCTGGGCTCGAGAGTTGAGGAAATTGCCTCCTTGGCCTACTGACTTGATCACTATCGGAAACAGATCTCTATGTTTATGAAGCTAGGCCTACTTGAGTTAGATGTTTGTTTGTTTATTTTATTTGGTGTTGACAATCCATGACCTGTCAGTGAAGTAGTGACTGACTGATTGATTGTTTTGAGCTTATGATTTGTGAATTTGATTGAGTATCTAACATAGAGAGTGTTTGTGAAATATTGTGTAAACAGATGCCTATATCTAAAATCTGTGGGTTTTTGATAGGAATTCCTCGACACAAGTTCTGGACAGGTGTGTGAGAAATTAGGCTACTGACTGAGACACCCAGTTATCTCCTGTAGGCCAGCAGCTACTGGAGGCATTGTACTGTATCAGGAAACGTCAGCTGTCCAGAGTGTAGAAAGGGACCCAGAACACAACCCCACAACCTCCAAACCCACACATACAGTTCAGCACCCTCCAGGGATGCAGCTAGAAATTTTCGGCCCCATAACAGATAATAATTTTGGGCCCCCTAAGCATTGATTTTAATATTCAAATTTTCTCTAGGGCCTCCCGTCAGTGCCAGGCCCTTAAAATCATCCCAACTCCACCCCGGCGGCGCCGCTGCCACCCTCTTCACCCACTCTTCCATATGGCTCAGATCTCTCCACAGAAGGCCTCAGATGAGCACACAGTCATGGGAGACAACGAGACTGAGCATGCTCCAGTCAAAAGGCCCAAACTAACAGGTGAGGCTTGAGGTACTGTGCCTCTACCAGATATATGTCTATGTAAGGTTTTGGTGTGAATTATGTGTGATTATTTTGTGTTGTGATATGATTATGATGTGATTTATGTAGCCGGTGGTGGTCCACACTGCACTCAGGTTTCGAAGCTGCCACCCCACAAGCTACAAACTCCCGGCGTGGGAGTCAGGGGCTCTAACCACTGCACTAAAAGCCCAGGCTTCTAACTCAGCTGTTAGAAGTGCCCAAGGAGTTGGGTTGCGAGGATTTACACGTACTGCTGCCAAGCTAGCTGGCATCCGTTACGCTCACCCCCCAAATCCTCACTCCCATCCGGGTCACGGCACCAATGTAGCTGGTGGCAGTCCACACCGTACATGGGTTTTGGACTTGCCACCCTGCAAGCTAAAAACTCCCGGTGAGGGAATCGGGCGCTCTAAACACTGCGCTAAAAGCCCAGGCTTCTAACTCAGTCGTTAGAAGCGCCCAAGGAATTGGGTTGTGAGGATTTACACGTACTGCCACCAAGCTAGCTGAGCAAGCTGGCATCCGTTACACTTACTTGAAAAAGTAAATGATTTTTCCAATTATCATTCATTCAAATTCCATTGTTGTTCTATTTGAAATGTGCATTTTTGATTCAAAAACTGACCGCTGGCCTGTTTGTTATGAATGGTGCTTATAAATTTGTTTTGTATTTTTTTGTTTGTTCAGATGACCATGTTCTGAACAGAGTGCAGAAGAACCATAAAGCTAGTATGAAGAGGAGGTTTGAGAGCATATGTGAAAGCCTCATAAGATCAGAGCACTACATCACAGAGGGAGAGAGCGAAGGCGTGAATAACGAGCATGAGGTGTGGCAGGCAGAATCCGCATCCAGACCACAAATCACAGATGACACAGCAATCAACTGCAATGACATCTTCAAGCCCTTACCTGGACAGACGAGATGCATCCGAACAGTCATGACCAAGGGGATTGCTGGCATTGGGAAAACCACCTCGGTGCAGAAATTTATTCTTGATTGGATAGCAGGGACAACTAACGGTGATGTAGATTTCATGTTTGTACTTCCGTTCCGAGAGCTAAACTTAGTGAAAAATGACAAGTACAGTCTTCATAGGCTCCTGCTGGACTTCCACCCTGAGCTGAGGGAACTACAGGATGGTGAATACAAAGGCTGCCACATTGTGTTCATCTTTGATGGTCTAGATGAGAGTCGGCTTCCAATGAATTTCAAAAAGAATCAGAAGTTGTCTGATGTGACACAAACATCATCAGTGGATGTGCTGATAACAAGCCTCATTCATGGAACTTTGCTTCCCTCTGCTCACATCTGGATAACCTCCCGTCCCGCAGCAGCCAACCAGATCCCTTCTCAGTGTATCAGTCAGGTGACAGAAGTACGAGGATTTAATGACACACAGAAGGAAGAGTACTTCAGGAAGAAGATCTCTGACCACAATCAGGTCAACAGAATCATCTCACACATTAAAGCAACTAGGAGTCTCCATATCATGTGTCACATGCCAGTCCTCTGTTGGATCTCTGCCACCGTCTTTCAGGAAATACTGGAACAGCATGGTAGGATGGAAGCCCCCAAAACTCTGACTGAGATGTTCATCCAATTCCTGCTCATCCAGACCACCAGAAAGAACCAAAAGGATCAGGAAGGAAATGAGACACCAGAGAGTCATATTGAATCATACAAGACAGCCATATTGAAATTGGCAGAGGTGGCTTTCAAGCATCTGGACAAGGGCAATCTCATGTTTTATGAGGAAGACCTGAGAGAGTGTGGTATAGATACCAATGAAGCTTCTGTTTACTCTGGCATGTGTACTGAGATCTTCAGGGAAGAATGTGCCTTTAACCACAAGAAGGTCTACTGCTTTAAGCATCTGAGCATCCAGGAGTTTATGGCTGCCATGTTTGTATTACAATCCTACATCTCAGGAAATCTTGAGGCACTTACATTATTCCTCACTAAAAAACAGAGAGATATGAAAGCTTCACTTCCTTTGCATGACTTGTTGAAGAGAGCTGTGGAAAAGGCCTTGGACAGTAAAAATGGACACCTGGACCTTTTCCTCCGCTTCCTTGTAGGTATCTCAATGGAGTGTAATCAGGCCCTTTTACAAGAATTGCTGACAAACATACACAGCAGCTCAGAAAGCAGAGAGAAAACATGTAAATACATAAAGAGGAAGGGTGCATCTCCTGAAAAATGCATCAATCTCTTCCACTGCTTATTAGAAATGAATGATCACTCCCTACATGATGATGTTCAGAAAGCTCTTGAATCACCAAAGATTTGTTTGGAGTCACCGGCACTCTGTTCAGCACTGGCCCAGATGCTTCTAATGTCAAATCAGGTGCTGGATGAGTTTGACTTGAAGAAATATAAAACATCAGAGGAGGGACGGGGGAGACTGGTGCCAGCTGTGAGATGCTGCAGAAAGGCCATGTGAGTGTCATAGTAAATAGTAAGGGGGCAGCCTAGCCTATGGTTTGGGCCTCAGACTTGTAACTTTCTAATATTTCAAAAATCCCATATTTTCCTCCCTTTTTGTTGCCAGTTTTTGTTCTGTGCTCTAATGAACTTTAAAAACGTCTTCAAAATTAAATCAAACTTGTTGAAATCAGCAGAAACCCTTCATGTGCACATGCCCGCTCATTATCAAATCCTACTATGGAAGAAGGAGGATTGGATTGACACAGGCATTGTTTGACTCTATCCCTCTAATTTGCTCGTAGTTACTTTCAGTGACAGTAATTCATCTTCTTATCCTCCTTACAGACTTGCTGACTGTGAACTCACCACAAAGTCATGTGAGATTGTGGCCTCGGCTCTGCAGTCTGCAAAATCTCCCTTAAGAGAGCTGGACTTGAGTCAGAATGACCTGCAGCAGTCAGGAGAAATATTGCTCTCTGCTCTTCGAAGACCAAATTGCAAACTGGAGAAATTGCGGTCAGTAATACTGTCTATTCTATTTAGCTGTGGACAATACAATGGCTCAGGCATGTAGGTTGCATATTGATTATATTGGCATGTCACTACCAATATTTTGACATGAATAGAACATGAATAAATCCCAAATTCCTTGGGTAAGACCCTCCAGTGACTCTCTAGAAACATAGTGATGTGATTGGTGCTACCAACCCTTTGGAGGACTAATCACAAGACCTTCTAAGGCGCTATGGCTTTATCTGTATTGTTTTGTTCACACTGGACTGGTGAGGTACAGTATATGAGGTATGAGCCCACTGTTCTGGGTTGTCACTAATCACATATAGCTCTTTTGTTTTAACAGACTTGTTGGATGTAAGCTGAGGGGAGGTTTTATAGCTTTGATTCTCCAGGGGGCAAGTCCCCACCTAAGAGAGCTGGACATCAGTGACAGTGAGCTTCAGAGTTGTGAAGGAGAAGCGTTCCATCAACCACTCAATCAAAACTGTAAACTGAGGTCTGTATTTTTGCACTGTGCCTTGTGAGTAGCACTTTCAGTCTATTTGAATGTGAGAGTGTTTTCCTCTCTCATTGTTGGTCTGTATTTCTGTAGTGTTTTTTTTTGTTGTTGTTATTGTTGTTTTTATAACATTTTCATCTCTCACTGCAGACTCATCAGTTGTAGACTCAATCCCAGCTCCTGTAAGGTTGTGGCCTCAGTTTTGCAGTCATATATTTCTCAACTGAGTGAGTTGGACATGAGTGGCTGTGAACTGCAAACATTAACAGAAAAGCTTCTCTCTGCTCTTAGGAACCCAAACTGCCAACTGGAGAAACTCAGGTAATGTAGGCGACTGCAGAACTGAGAGGCAGACCTTACTTTCACATCTGAGCATGGAATGCTACAATGTGCTTGAATTTGAGAAACCTTTGTGATAGTTGTGTCTGTTGTGAGTGGATTAGTATTATTCCCAGACCACCCGTCCAATATAGGCAGACATCAAGACACCTAAGACACTTAATCCAGCACTTTTAGAGCTGTTATGGAAACATGATGTCAGCTTGCAATATTGCAACATGTGCATTCTTTCAATTCTTTTTAAACCTTTTCCAGCACTGTTTTTTTATTAGACTGCATCTTTTCTGAAGATCTCTCACTTATCCGAAACATTTAACAGTGTATTCTTTATCTGTGTTCATGCTATCATGTGATATTCTAGTCTCTGTCTCTCTCTCTCTCATTAGACTGGCTGGTTGTCATATATCAGAGGAATTCTGTGAGGCTGTAGCATCTGCTCTGCAGTCCTCAGATTCTCTGAAAGAACTAGACCTGAGTGACAATGACATGAAGGATTCTGGAGTTCAGCTTCTCTCTGTAGGACTAAGTAACCCCAACTGTAAACTGCAGACTTTAAGGTTTGTGTGTCTCATTCTGGCATTCTCCTAACCAGTCCAAGCGTCTGTTTTACACATAGCATAGTTGCCACTATAGTTTGTTGACAATGGGAAGCATACGCCTTTTAAGAAGTAGTCGCAATGCAGTCTACCTGTGAACCAGTCAGCGCATGCACGAGAGTCATGCTGGGCACGAGCAATCATACACTTAGAAGTTGGTGGGCGGCTACATGCTAAATGTAACTCCTCTGGGGAGAGTAAAAGCAATATTCCATGATCTTTGCTTACTCTTAGCTTATTTCTTGAGGAACTAATGAAAAAATGAACTGTCATGCATGCTATAAAACTTCAGGCACATTCTCGACAAAACTCTCTTCTTCGTGTTGTATGACAAATAAACTAGGTGCATTATCACCACTGTCTGGGCGGAAGGATTGGTGTTTTTGCAAAGAGTTTCAACGTGAGTGCAACGTGCGTCATTTCGAGCTTTGAAACTTAGTGCATGGGCAAAGCCGTGGTTCAAAGCTCCAGTGTTGATTATGGCGTTGACTGTCAACTCGCATTATTTACTAGCCTAAGCTCAGCCATTCAGTTCTATGGAGGGCGAGGTCCTTTTCTCCAGTTTGTATAGTACATCCATGCAACATACTGTTGGAAACGGATGCCAGTACTGGTGCTATGGTCACTGCATTACTACAGTAGGCACTAAGTGCTGGCTAGAGTGTTGTCGAACGAGCTACAGTCATGTTATTGAGGTTTTTTTTTTTTTTTATCATCCTTCCTCATCTGCCAACTGTGTGACATCCCTTAGCCTATTGTTCATTGCTGTCTAGTTAAAATCCATTTTTAGCAATTTACTTTTAAAATGATGTTTTAATATATTAGATTAAGCCACCAGTGTGTTTGTGAATATTGGTTGTGTAGTGCACAGTAATGAGGGGGGTAATAATTTGTTTCAGGTTGTCTGGTTGTCTCATCACACACGCAGGCTGTTCTCTATTGGCCTCTGCCATCAAATCAAACCCCTCTTACCTGAAAGAGTTGGATCTGAGCTACAATCACCCAGGAGACTCAGGTGTTAAAGAGCTCACAGACAGACTGGATGATCCCAACTGTAAACTAGAGACTTTCAGGTGGGTGTTGGGTCTTTATCTGGATTTGATGAAAATCTATTGGTGTGTCTTATGTTTAAGACCTTTGGGATGATTATACTTAGGTTTTTAGCAATTTTTCCTGAGATAGACTTCCTGCCTGTACCCTATGTTTCCAGTGCTGCTTTTTATTGTCTAGGTTTTGGTTTAGTAATTTGTCATTTGTTGTTGAAGCAATATGGTTTTGTAAGTTCAATTCATAGCAAATTTCTTTTCTTCTCAAGGTACGATCATAAAGGAGAGAGCAGGATTAAGGAAGGACCAAGGAAATGTGAGTGACATATTGATTGTGTGTGTGTGTGTGTGTGTGTGTTACATGTCAGTCTAAGGGGAAAGACACTGTACAGGAGAGAGATGACTTCAGAGAGCAACTTCATATT